>CM035429.1:100337818-100465318 GCA_020310875.1 Ceratopteris richardii
CTTTTGGATCACACGAATTGATGAAAAATAGGTTTACTTTTGATAGTGGGATGATGATGACCTTTTTCCAAAAAAGTAGAGCTAGTGAAAGAGACGAGAATGCTCAAGAAGGCAAGCTTGAGTAATGTGGAGTGATCCAAGATATCTTCAAACTATCCTTCAAGAGGTTTGACTATTTCTTGTTCCATGTGAAATGGTTCAAAATAGTCATCTCTAGAAGAAATGCAACAATGAGGAAGAATAACAGGGGTTTGCTTCAAGTAGACTCCATAAATATATGGACAAATGAAAGAGATACATTTGTACTTTGTGAACACTATGAGCAATTTGTCTTTATGCTAGATTCGAATGAAAGAGAGTGGCTATTTGTTTTACAAGTCTTTCCACGTAACAGACAAATTTATGAGGACATAGACATACATGAAATTCCATCTATAGTGGACTCTAAGCTACATCCATAGTCGAGGAGGAAGAGATCATTATCTGAGATGAAGAGTTCTTTGAAGAATATGAGGTACACTATAAAGTAATAGACGATATGTAGTATGAGGACGATGATCAAGAAGGGTTAGCTATAACAAGAGATTTAGAAGTCGCAAATATAGAGATAGATATCCTCTATGCATCAGATCTCCACGAGGATGCTATAATAGAGGATTTATGAATAAAACACTTGTACGTCCTATTTGTGTTTATTTATTGTACTATGTTTTTTTGTACTCTACTATTTTTCTATATTACCATTATTATTGTATTCTAATTATTTTGAGAGCATGATGAGAGACAGTCCACGGATCACTCCACACTCCATGATATAGGAGAAGTTTATGAAGTTTATATCACATGCCGCTCTTGCTTATATGGCTAGAGCATCATACTAGTGGATTGCTCTTGATAGCACTCCCACAGCCTCACTCCCATTGGTGGAACTCGAGCCAACATCACTCCCTTTGGTGGGACTACTCCCATTGGTGGTACTCTATTTGGCGGGACTACTTCTGCCTGAGGTACTCCCTTTGGTGTGACTTCTCCCATTGGAGGTACTCATGGCTTTATGTCTCCACCACGAATTCCCTCTCAGCCATCCCCTAGTGGCTATAACAATCAATGTATGCGTTCGATGCCATAGTGCAATATAGGTGTCAGCATGTCTCGTCCGTCTCATAATTGAAAGTCATGCTCTAGAGGAGCAAGTTGTAGAAGTGGATCTATAGGTGGCTCTGGAGGAGGTGGATGTTGTGGAGACAATGCGACAGACATTGTGTCTCCCACTTCTACTCCTAGAGCAAGTACCTCAGATGCAAGTATGCTATATAGTACACCACACCCACCTTGGGGTGCTCGTGACCATGATAACTTTAAGATATACCATATACGTGATGGAGATCCAATGATGGATGCACCCGCCCCAAGAAGTGCTTAAGGGATGGATAAAAAACAGTTGGACTAATAGGGGTATTAGGCTAAAATACGTTCAATTTCTGCCAAACAACTTCTTTCTGTTCTTTTTTGAAGACTCAAGTAGTGTTCTGCAGATCATGTCAGAAGGACAATGGCTAATCAGAAATATTCCCTTATCTATGTTTAGATGGTACCCAGGCTTTAATCCCAAGGGGACAAAACCCACCAAGGTGCCAGTGTGGGTGGAGTTTCCTGATCTCCCAGTTGAGTTCTACCCCTGGGTTCAACATCTAGGGACTATGACAGGAAAGGTTTTAGGACAAAAGTCCAGGACTGAGTTAAACCCTAAATGGGATCCCCAGATTCTTGTTGAGGTTGACATTTCAAGAGAAGTCAAAACCTCTATAGTGCTTAAGGACTCTGAAGGTTGCATGCTTCATGAACAAAAGGTTAGATACAGGAATCTCCCCAATGCTTGCTTTAATTGTTTTAAACAAGGCCATTTAATAAAAGAATGTCCTCTTCTTGATATTAAGAAGGACAGTTCTGAAGAAAAGTTTGAACAAAAGGGTAAGGCTAAACAGCAGGAGACTAGCAATAGCAAAAGGCAAAATGTCAAAATGAAGAAAAAAGTATTTAATAAATGGAGTAACAGATATGATGTTCTGTTAGAGGAGGTATCTAACCCCTTTCAGGTTAAAGAAGAAGAAGTTGGCAAACAGGATATAGGTACTCTGGATGAAGGTGAAGCTCATCAATCCTCCTCTGCTCAAATTAATGAGGGAGAATGGACTTATGTGAGTAACAGGAGAAATATGAAAGGTAATCAGATTTCTGATAGTCTTAATAACCCCACCAGTGCTGATGAAAATGTTCCAGGACAAGCTTTTCAGGATGATTTTTCTAGACAGGTGTCTCAAGAGGATTATGAACAATTTGTTCAACTTCAAAAGAATGCTGGAGATACTGAAGATGTTGAAATGGGTATTGATGATATTAGAGGCTCTCCTAAGCAGGTTAAATCCAAAAGGAAAGACACGGTTAGGGTCTCTGGATCGGTCATTAAGCCTCTTAAGAATATCAGAAAGTAAGTTGGTCTCCCCTCCTTTTGGTTAAGGTATGAATTCTCTCAAACTTCTTTCTTTAAACATCAAGGGAATCACTGACCCTGTTAGAGGCAAAATAGTTAATAGATGGATGAAGGATATTAACTTGCTTCCTGATATTATTTGTCTTCAAGAGTTGAAGGTAGGTGGATTTGACCTGAGGACTAATCTTCAAATTGTTTCCAGTAACCACTGTTGGTATTTTACAGATCATTTCAATAAGAAGGGTGGTGCTGCCATAGGTATTGCTGCTAATCTTGTTCATTGTGTTGAAGAAGTTATCCTTAGTGATACTCACCAATGGCTGGCCTTGAAGTGTAAGGATCCTATTAATTTTACCATTGTTAGTGTCTACGCTCTAATAATCATGGTGACAGAATTTCTTGTTGGAAAGAGCTGAGTAAGTTGAACAAAGATACCATTCTAGTTGGGGATTTCAACATGGTTTTATTAGAAAAGGACAGAAAAGGTAATCCTGACAACACTTTACAGGGTTCTGAAAAAAACGAGTGGCTCAACATGATCAATTGTCTTAATCTGATTGATTGCTCTGAGAATACTGGCCACACTTGGAGGAATAAAAGCAGCTCTAGACTTTTATCTGCCAGGCTCGACAGATGTTATATTAATGTCAATAAGTTCCACGATTTCTGGCAGCATAAGTGTGTTACAGATGCCTCTTTGCAGGTTTCTGACCACCTCCCTCTTATTGTCCAATTTGATAAAAACTCCCCGGATTATAAAGCTGGGTGGGTTCACTTGGATGCCTCCCTTCTGAAAATTAAAAATGTGAAAGAAGGTACCAAGGATATTTTCATCAAACATTTTACTTCTGATTGCTCGCCTTTGGTTGCTTGGGAAAGAGCCATTAAAGAAATTCAAAAGTTCTTCTACTTTTCCAAACTCCGGGCCAAGGAGGTTAGAAGACAAAGGAGAATGATGATTTTAAGAGAGATTGAGCATATTGAAAAACGTAATTCTGATGAACCTTCTAGGAGATCTAACCTTAATGAGCTCCAGGATAGATTAAGATGGGAAGACTATATCTCTGCTAGAGGTGCTCTTGCTGCATCTAGAGAATTCTGGGCAGGAAAGGTTGACAGACCTAATAAATTTATGTTTGATCTTTTGAAAAAGAAAAAAGCTAGAGATTTTGTCCCCCCCCCTCAAGAAAAGGGATGGTGGGGTTGCTTCTTCTATGAAGGAAAATTTACAAGAGGCTGTTGGGTTCTTTACCAATGTATTCTCTATGCCTCCCAAGAGAGGGGAGAACATCCAGAGAGCCAGGGCAGAAATTGCTTTGAAAAGGAAGAAAATGATTCCTACAGATCTGGCTTCTATCTTGGACCTGCCCCTCTCTGCCGGTGAGGTTAGAGAATCCATTAGTAAATTGAAGCCTGGCAAGTCACCTGGTCCTGATGGCATTGCTAATGAGTTTTTTCAAGAGCTTTCTGATTTCATTGTGCCCATAATTCTCTTGGTGTGGCAAGAGGCCACTAAAAGGGGTTCTCTTTCCACCTTTATCAACTCTGGTATTATTAAGTTAGTCCATAAGAAAGGTGAGAAGGATGACTTAAACAATTGGAGACCTATCTCTTGTCTGACTACTTTGTATAAAATCTTTGCTTCTTCCTTGGCCAGGAGATTGAGCAACATTATGGATAAGATCATATTGCCTGAGCAGAAAGGATTCATTAAAGGCAGGTATATATTGGATGCTATTATTTCTATTTGGGAAGGAATGGATTATGCCCAAGATAGGAAGATTGATACTTTCCTTTTCAAAGTGGATTTTGACAAAGCCTACGACCGGATGGAATGGGACTTTATTCTTCAATCGCTCTACGACATTGGAGCGGGTAGAAAATTTATAAAGTATACTAGCACTCTTTTTGGGAACGCTAATTCCAGAATAGCTATGAATGGTAGTCTTTCTGAACCCTTTCAGCTGGCTAGATCTGTTAGACAGGGTTGTCCCCTTGCCCCTCTTTTGTTTGCTATCACCAGTGATTCTCTTGGGTGGTTGATTAAGGATTGTATGGTGAATGGTGACATTAAAGGTCTGAATATTCCTGGCTGCCCTTCCCCTCTTGGTCTTCAGATGTTTGCAGATGACACTAATATGATCACTTTGGCTGATAGTGTTTCTGCTGAAAATTTCTTGAATTGCCTTCAACTCTACTGTACTGCTAGTGGGTCTATTGTCAACCACATGAAAACCGGTTTTTATTCCTCAAATAAAGTTATTCCTGAATGTATAAAGGCTAATAAGTGTGACATCATTATGGAAGGCTCTATTTTTAGGCTCTTGGGAATTCCGATGGGATTTGGGGTTTCTCCAGAGCAGAGATGGAATTGGATGTTTGACAAGTTTAGAGCCAAAGTGATTCAATGGATGCACTTTCAACAAACTCTTTCTCAAAGAGCTTTTGTCTTAAAGCATTATGTTCTGCCTGTTCTTACTTATTTCTTTGCCTGTTGGATGCCCACTAAAAGACAGCTTGCTCAGGTCATTGGCTTGTCCAGAAGATTCTTATGGGGAGGGACCCCTCAGTACAGAAAAACAGCCAAAGTTGCTTGGAGTACCTGTTGTCTCAAAAAAGATGAGGGAGGGGAGTTGGGTATTATGTGTCCTACAAAATTGGCCACTCAAATGGCTGGCAAGTGGATTCTTAGGGCTACTAACTCTAATGATTTCTCGTCAGCTCTCATTAAAAGGAATGTTACTGAGTTTTCTGTTGCAGGATACAAAAGCTGGACCAACCTTAAATGGTGGGATGTCATCTCCTCTCCTCTTCAAGTCATTCCCAAGGGGAGTAAACTTCTCTGTTCTTTCTGGAAAGCCTGGAATGTTATTAAAAGCACTTATAAGCTTCCTGTCTATTTTTACAAAAATTCTTCTTTTATATTACAAAATTCTATGTGGACAGGATGGTTTTCTGAGTCTTGTCCATTAGAGCTAACTATCAGGATGAACAAGTGCAGGAAAGTGGGCTTTGACTCCTGGAATTCTCTCTTTGATGGCAGGCAAGTTTGTGATATTAACTTTATCCAAGGAATTGATACCTTGTCTGCTGCCTGTAAACAGGAACTGTTGAAGAAAAGGACTTGGCTGATTGATAAATTGGAGGAACACAGCTACCATAAAATTATTGGAGTTGCTGAAGTAGCTGGAGAAATATACAAAAACTTCAAATTAGCTGTTCAAGAGGACAATGAGGTCATAAACAAGCTAAATGTCAGGTGGAAGGTTCAAAGGTGCAGATCCCAATGGAAGTACAGGTTCAGGACTATCTGGGCTTTTGCTAACACCTCAAGACAAGCTCACCTGCTGTGGCTGATTATTCATCAGGGAGTGTGGACAGGAAGCAGAGCCAGGAAGGCTAAAATTAGTGCAGGAAATTGCCCATTTTGTGGTCAGCTTGAGGATATCAGTCATCTTTTTGTACACTGTAAAAGTGCTCAAAAGTTTTGGTTTCACCTAAATTTGTATTGTACTACTGCTGGTCTTCCTCAACTTGGAGACAAAGAGATTTTGCTTGGGGAAAGTAAAGGCATGGATATTGCCCTTTGGCAGATGATCAGAGCCCATACTCTGTGGTTTATTTGGAAAAATAGGAACGAAAAAATCTTTTCTCACAAGCCTCGGGATTTTCTGTACACTTGCAATAAAGGTATCTTGAAGATGCTCCAACTCTGTAAATCCAGCATTTGTGATGCCTCCAATTGTAATTTTGACCAACATCACATTATGAGAGTGAATAGACCCAGTAGATGGAAGGCCTCTCTGCTTAAAATGTACTCCCCAGCTAGGCTCTCCATGATTCAATTTTTGGAAGCCCTATTGACTTGAGTCTCCTATGGGGCTAAGCCCCTTGATGTAAACCTTTTTTTTCCGCACTAATTTTATCTTTCCTGTTCTGTCAAAAAAGAAAAAAAAAAAAAAGAGAGAGACATGACTCTCTAAGCAGAGAGAGAGAGAGACAGGCAGACAGAGACGAGAGATACAGAGAGTTGCACCAGCTATCTGTGCCTCATTTCCTCGAAGAAGTTCACCTGTAATTTTTATGGAAAATCAGGACACTTAGAAAAGTTTTGCTATAAAAAGAAACAATCATCGAAGGCTTCTATATCTAGGCAAGCATCCAAAGGATCCCAACATAGATCCCAGTGCTCGAGTGAGCAACTCTTCATCTCCACAGAAGCCAATGCACTAGTGACTTCTAGCTCCCCGCATGAGTGGATCTTTGATAGCGGAGCTACCTCCCATATGTGCAAAGACATGGACTTCTTTCAGGAACTTGAAGAGCATACGAGAGAAGTCTATCTCGGCAACAACAAGAGTTTACCCATCGAAGGAAAAGGGAAAGTTCAAATTTCCAACCATCAGGGGAAATGCAAGTCTTTATCCAATGTTCTTTTTGTTCCAAACTTATGTATGAATCTCCTTTCCGTCAAGGCTATTACAGATAAGGACAAACAAGTATGGTTTGATAACACCTTAGCTAAGGTAGTTGATCCCCATTCAAAGAATGTCATTGCTCAAGGTATTGAAGAAAAGGGCCTCTACAAGCTATCTTGCTTTGTATCCAAAGAATCCAACTCAAGTTTGTGGCACTAGAGATTTGGCCACACTTCTTATTTTTTAAAAATCTCTTCATCCCAACTTGTGAAGGGATTGCCAAAGATAGGGCAACTTACTGATGTCTGACAAGCTTGCACCCAAGGCAAGCAACACAGGGCCCCAGTTCCCAAGGAAGCTTCCACATGAGCGAGGAACGCTCTAGCCCTCATCCACATGGACTTATGTGGACCTGTGAATACCCCATCCTTGAGTGGATCCCTCTACTTTTATCTTCTAGTAGATGACCACTCTCACTTTATTTGGGTATACTTTTTGAAGTCAAAGGCAAACACATTCTCTAAGTTTCAAACTTGGATCAAGGAAGTTGAGAATGAAGCTTCAACTAAAGTCAAAACCATCAGATCAGATGGAGGTGGCGAGTTTATCAATCATGACTTTGATAACTTTCTCACCCAGAAAGGGATCAAAAGACAAGTCACTCAGCCTCATACTCCATCACAGAATGGACTAGCTGAAAGGAAGATACGCAGTGTGATGGAAATGGCACGAACAATGCTTCATCACAAGGATCTACCCTACAAGTTATGGGCAGAAGCCGTGCATACTGCCGTTCACATTCTTAATCAAGGATTTACAAGTGCATTACATAACAAAACACCCTTCGAAGCCCAATATGGAAGAAAAACGAATGTGAATTACTTTTGAGTCTTTGGTAGTGAAGCTTTTGTCCATGTACCCAAAGAAGATAGAAAGAAGTTACAATCAAATTCCAAGAAACATATATTCATCGGGTACAATGACCAATCAAAGGCATACCATCTATATGATATGGAAAACCATTTTCCACTCCATCACCATTTCTAAGGATGTGATTTTCAATGAAGCTTCCTCATACTCAAGAAAAGATTCAAGTACAAGTCTTAGTCCACCTATCTACACTTCAGAGGGGGACTCAGTATTTCCAAGCTCTAACTCAGAAGCAAGTACTTCACAACCACGCCGATCTCAAAGGCTTCTTGATAAGCGTCAACGCGAACAAAGTCATTTTGTTAATTATGCTCTAATGCACCAAATTCAGCAAATTCCAGAGCCATCCAACTACAAAGAAGCTCAAGGCCAACCAGAGTGGGAAACAACTATGAAAGAGGAACTCGATGCAATAGCAAAGAATAAGACTTGGACATTAGTTCCCAAACCAAACAACCATCAAGTCATAGGAGTCAAGTGGATATACAAAGTCAAATACAAGTCTGATGGCACTCTAGATAAATTTTGGAGATAGACGTCTGCGGAAGCACGCGAACAACACAAGGAAGAAGAAGAAGCTTGGAGCACAAACACACAATACTGAATGTATTACTAGAGAATGTACAAAGATAAGTAGCCCATTAGGGCAATAGGCTTATATACAAGCCGGGGGGAAAAAACCTCCTAAAGAGGGAAAAAAGTGCCCGGCGGTCCTAGAGTGTTCACACATCACTACCTAAATATATCAACAAATCCCCCCTGGGAGTGATGCGGTGAACAAGGAGCTGGCACTCATGTATAAGGAAGTGCCAAGCTATGTGGAAATCACTCCACAAAAGGAAGTAGGCCCAAAGCTTTGCGGAAAGCTTCAAACTTCTCCCTAGGCAGAGCCTTCGTGAAAAGGTCTGCAATGTTCTCCTGCGTGGGCACATATGCCAAGCTGATCTCCCCAGCAGAGAACCTCTCCCTGACATAGTGATAATGCACCTCAATGTGCTTAGTGCAAGCATGGAACACAGGGTTCCTCGCAACTGCCAATGCGCTCTGACTGTCAGTGAAGATGGTGGTGGCAGAAGACTGGCCAACACCCAAATCAGCCATAAGGCGTCTGAGCCACACACACTCAACAGTCGCTGTGAAAGCTGCCCTATACTCACCCTCACAACTGGAAGTGGTCAAAGTAGGCTGCTTCTTGCTCAACCAAGATATACATGAGGTACCAAGCATGAAGCAAAAACCACTGGTGGACACACGAGTGTCATAGCAACCGGCCCAATCTGAGTCAGAAAAAGCATGCAAATCTGGCGGTAGTGATCCCCCCTTGGGATAAAACAACCCAAGTAGCCTAGTACCACTCAAGTAGCGAAAGATGCACTTAACCGCTTTCCAATGCGTGACTCCTGGGCAATGCATAAACCTGCTCATCTGTGAGACAGCAAACTAAATATCTGGCCAAGTAATGCATAAGTAAATCAAGCATCCAACAGCCTGCTGATAGAGAACAACATCAAATGCATCTCCAGCATCATGAAGACTCAATCGTAAACCTGTCTCCATAGGAGTGGCAATAGGCTTACAGTCAACTAGGCCAAAACACTGCAATAATGTGTCAATATATTTCGTTTGACACAAAGCCATTCCACCATCAACGTGCATAAAGTGAATACCCAAATAGTGATGCAAATGCCCCAAATCAGACATCTCAAATGAGGCATGCAAATCAGCCTTAAAATCAGCAATATGTGTCTCAATAGGACCAGTGAGCAGCATGTCATCAACATAGACAACAATGATCAGAAGCACATCATTAGCACGTTTAACATATAAGGTGCTTTCAGTTGGACTGTTCTCAAAACCATGTGCAATCAGATAGGCATGTATCTTCTCATACCAAGCACGTGGTGCTTGCTTTAAACCATATAATGCCTTCTTTAACCTGCAAACCTGGTTTTCATGCCCTTTCTGCACAAAGCCACGGGGCTGAAAAACATACACTTCTTCATGCAAGTCACCATTTAGAAAGGCTGTTTTAATGTCCAACTGATGTACATTCCAACCATGATGGGCTGCAAGTGCACAAATGCTCCGAACAGTAGTCATACGGCATGTAGGTGCAAAGGTCTCATGAAAATCAATGCCTCTTTCCTGTGCATAACCCTTTGCAACAAGCCTAGCCTTATACCTATCAACTGTACCATCAGGTTTACGCTTTAGCTTGTATTCCCACTTAGTGCCAATGGCCTTCTTGCCAGGAGGCAAGTCACATAAAGACCATGTACCATTCTTCATTATAGCATCATATTCAGATTGCATAACAGCCATCCAATTTTCTGAATTTTATGCTTCATCAAAAGAAACAGGCTCATTCTCATCACAGAGACTAGATGCAGCCATAGCATAGCAATCTGATGCAAAGGAGGCACTATGAGAGCCTGAATGAGTACGATATGACAAAGGTGCATCTAATTTGCTGTCACGCAAAGTCTGCACTAGCCATTTTGGCATAGTTTTTGCCTGCTCAATATCAGCTCTCTCATCAAGTGCATCATGTAAATCTGCATCAGAAATGGAATGATCTGCATCATCATATGAAACCTGCAAAGGCTGAGAAGTTGCCTCATTAGGACCAGCACTAGCCTGTCCACCTGTAAAAAGAGGCATCAAAGTATCATACATGTCTTTGGAGCTAACAGATGTCTCCTTAGTACATGAAAGCAATGGCTGAATAGCATCTTCCACAAAGACAACATCACGGCTAACCAGAATGCGTTTAGTCTGTGGATGATACAGACGATAGCCTTTACTTTCAGAACTGTACCCAACAAAAATACATTTTACTGCCTTATCATCCAATTTTCTACGATGTTGTTCAGGCACTAATGCATATGCCAAACAACCAAAAACACGCAGATGAGCAACAGATGGCTTGCGGTCATGCAAAGCCTCATATGGAGTGATAGACTACAACGCTTTAGTGGGACACCTGTTCAGTACATATGCTGCATGCATGACAGCCTCAAGCCAGAAACTATGTGGTAAAGCCTGACTTTTGACCATGCACCTCGCCATTTCCATGAGTGACCTGTTCTTTCGTTCAACAACTCCATTCTGTTGAGGTGTATACGGCACTGTACATTGGTGTTTTATCCCACGTTCAGCCAGAAATGCATTAAAATCTGAAGACATATATTCCCCCCCTCGATCAGAACGGAGGGTGCCCATTTTATATGCTGACAGATTTTCAGCCAAAACCAAAAACTGTTTGAAGCACATGAACACTTCGGACTTTGATTTGAGTGGATATACCCATGCATGCCTGGAAAAATCATCAATGAAAGTCACGAAGTAAAGGTAATTTCCAAAAGAGGGTGTCTGCATAGGACCACAGACATCACTATGTACAAGCTGCAATTTCTGCGTAGCCCGAACTGAACCATCTTTTGGAAAGGAAGAATGCTGCATTTTGCCCAAAATACAGCCTTCACAAACATGTTTTCTAGGAGCCTCAAGTTTGGGCAAAGAGGACACCATTTCAGATTTTTGCAGGCGTAGCAAACTAGCAAAATTCAGATGACCAAAGCGTGCATGCCAAAGCTTTGCATCTGACATAGCCTGAGAATCATGAACTGCACATGCCGAATCATTCACAGATCTTTCATAGTCTATGAGCTTATACAACCCACAACATAAGATGCCAGAAGCAATAATCACATCACCATTTGAGAGATCATGGACTGTACACCTGTCATCAACGAATTTCACAACCAAGCCAATCTTGGCTAATGCAGAAACTGATAACATGTTCTTTTTGATCCCTGGCACAAATAAAGCATCTGACAAAGTGAAAGAACTACCATCAACAGTAGTCAGAATGATCTTACCAACTCCTATAACAGGATAAGAGGAGTTATTGGCGCATGTGACAGTATTCCCTGTAGGGGCAGGCTCGAGTGAAGAGAAGAAACTACGCTGCGAGGTAATATGTTTGGTCGCCCCACTGTCAAAGTACCAAACAACTGAGTCTACTGCAAACATGCACTGATCATGAGAAGATGGGTCAAAACTGTAGACAGTAGTAAATGCCTATTCTTCTTCCTGCACAAGATTTGCAGACTCTGTTTTTGGTGTAGAGGCCTCTGCAACAACCATTCCAGCCTCTTTCTTCTTTGCCTCTTTAGCAGCCAGTTTTGGATAGTTCTTTATAATATGATCATTTCCTTTACAGCACTTGCAGAACAATTTCTGCTTTTCTGATTTCTTCTCATCTTTATCCTGGTTCTTCGATTGTGCAGCATTTGCAGATTTCTGCTTACTAGTAGAAGAGCTCCATTTTCCTTTGCCCTTCTGACTAGCCAGGAAAGCTTGATCTACAACACGCATAATGGACCTGTTCTGCCTAGACTGATCTTCCTGCAACAGAACAGAGACTAATTCCTCAAATGACAAGGCATTCGGATTGCCTTTCATCATCAACCGAAGAGTAGAGGCAAAACTCTGATATGAATCAAGAAGACTATTCAGAACGGTCTGCACAAGTGAGCTATCTGGTATAACCTCATCAGCAGAAATCAATTGTTCCTTCAAGTCTTTGATCTTTGTAAGAAAACTGTCCATAGAATCACCTTCATTCATGTGCTCACTCTCCAACTGTTTTTGGAGGTAAGCAACACGAGCCTCATTCCTAGCCTGGTACTTTGTGGTAAGTGTATCCCAAGCATCCTTTGCTGTTCTGCAAGAGCGAATGTGAGGAATAATGCCACGTTTGACAGACAAAGCTATCAATGCATGTGCCTGGGCATCTCTGCCATCCCAACAAATCTGCTCTGCAGTAGGTGCAACAGAAACAGCAGCACGAACAGGAATCTGTGGAATATCATCTTCGATACTATCTTCATCAGCTCCAGCACCTCCAGCACCTGTATTTGTAGTACCTGTAGTCGTAGGTGTAACAGAACGTCTTTCAACACCCTGCACAATGTTCCACAGTCCTTTTGCAACCAATACATGTCGCATCATATAAGCCCATAATGGGTAGTTGGTACCATCCAACTTATCCTCAACAGCCAACATACGGAATACATCACTGCTTTTAGCCATGGCCGATGACCAAAATACCTTGATGCAAAAAATTGACAGTATCTCAAAAAGTTGAACGGAACTGCCCAGACGAGTTCTGCTAGACCTGTAGCAGACTTCAAGATGCTTAAACTGGCAAACAGAAACTGGTATATACCTTTGGCACAAAAGGACGAAATAGCCTGCACAAGCATTGTGATAGTGCGTTTGAAGGCCGAAACGAGCTCAGATCGTGATTTCGATACCACAACAGCGAAGCTGTTTTGATCTCGGAAACACCCTGAGTATGCTCACCAAATTTCGTGCGAATCTGAGACTGCAAACGGAGGATTGTCGACGGCACCCTAGAAGAAGCGACGACGTGCTCTGATACCAATTGTTGGAGATAGACATCTACGGAAGCACGCGAACAGCACAAGGAAGAAGAAGAAGCTTGGAGCACAAACACACAATACTGAATGTATTACTAGAGAATGTACAAAGATAAGTAGCCCATTAGGGCAATAGGCGTATATACAAGCCGGGGGAAAAAAACCTCCTAAAGAAGGAAAAAAGTGCCCCGGTGGTCCTAGAGTGTTCACACACATCACTACCTAAATATATGAACAATAAATATAAGGCAAGATTAGTCGCTAAAGGATACAAGCAACAACATGGCATTGACTATGAAGAAACCTTTGCTCCTATGCAAGATTCACAACCATAAGAGTCATCTTAGCACTAAGTGCTCACTTTAAGTGGCCCATTTACCAGCTGGATGTCAAAAGTGCATTCCTAAATGGAGATCCAAGAAGAAGTATATGTTGAAAAACCTGAAGGATTCAAGATCAAAGGCAAAGAAGATCAAGTCTACAAGCTTCACAAGGCACTTTACGGGTCAAGCAAGCTCCCAAGGCCTGGTATGAAAAGATTCACAAGTTCTTTGAAGACAAGGGATTTCACAGAAGCAATGCTGATGCTAATATCTATATCTATCAAAAGGATTCTTTAATAGCCATCATCAACTCTATGTAGATGACTTGATCTTGATAGGCTCAGACGAAGAATGCATCCAGTTTATCATCACACAGCTTCATCTTGAGTACTCTATGATAGATCTTGGATTATTACACTACTTTTTTGGTATGGAAGTTTGGCAAACAAAAGAAGGTATATTTCTATCACACAAGAAGTACTGCTCTGATCTACTCTCCAGATATAACATGGACCAGTGTCACTCAGTTTCTGCACCACTTGATCCAAACATCAAGCTTACACTGGAGGACTCATCATCACTTGTGGATGTGCATACCTATCGACATCTTGTTGGCTCATTACTCTATCTTGCCAACACTAGACCAGATATTGCTTATGCAGTTGGTATACTCTGTAGCGTTTCCTCAATCACAATCTATCCCCAGTCACAATTCAATCACAATCTATCCCCAATCACAATCTTTCGATCACTCAAAAATAGCAGCGGAGAGAAGAACTCAGAGATTGCACAAGGTAAAGAAAATCTGATGTGGAAGAGTAGAACAAATATGACGCAGAGAAGGAAGAATTCTGATATTATAGATGTGAATCAATGGTTACAATAGCTTTGGACAATAGCTTCTTGATGAAGCCTCTACCTCCCGACCACCCACGAGCTATCACACTCGCATTCACACTCGCACTCTCAATCACACTCTCACTCTCACTCTCACTCTCACTCTCACTCTCAATCACAAGGTAATTCTCAGATTTCTGTGTGTCCACCGTGTTGATGCGCAGATCTCCTTATATTCGAGTTTGATCGCAGCCGTGCCCCCCAAAGAAGTGTGCGATCCGCCAAATTTAGAAAAAATCGAGTTTCTCCAAAACTTTCGCAAAAAGCCATGCGATCGTAGTGTTCTTCCTTTCTTTAGCATACCTGTCAAAAATAGGAGAAAAACACCGAAAGAAGACATATCCGAAAATATCCATAATTAGACATGGTGACACATGAGCATGAGAACCACGGATTCGAATAGAATTAGATAAGCCCTCGTTTTTTTTTTAAGTGTTGGAAAAAACGGCACTTTTCAAAGCCCTGTAACTCAAAAACAGTGAGGAATTAGCTTAAGCTTGTGAGAGACATTTTTATTTAATTTTTCGATCTGCACAATAGTGTTAGAGATGTCTGAGATCCAAATCCACCTCCAAATGCCACTTTTGAGCCCTGCAAGTTTCAAAATTCTAGAGAGAGTAAAATCAAGGCATTTTCTTACAATGAACTAAATGTAGGGCCCTCAACGAGGTACTTAAAACATGATTCACAAAAATTTCACACTGGCACTTTTATTCTCTTATTCTTGCTCTACCTTTCCCTCATACAGAGTTTTCCTTAATTCTTTCATCTTCACCTTCAAAATTCCACTAGAAAACATGATGCGAATAAGGTCTAGAGAGAGAATATGAAACTTTTCAACCCAAAACTTTTCGTACATACATAAAATGACCTAATTATTCATTCTAAGCATCATCCCCACAGTGAAATTCAGAAAGTTCAAAATGACTTATTTCACTAGAAAAGAGGCCTATTACATACTCAGTCAATTTGCACATCAGCCTCATCAAAGTCATTGGGATGCTGCTCAGAGACTACTTCGATACCTTGCCCTCACCCGACATCATGGTCTTTGGTATAGAGGGGGCATCGAACTCGCCGGATATTCCGATTCAGATTGGGCTAGTGATCCTGATTCTCGACTGTCTACTTTTGGGTATATTTTATTGCTTGGCTCAGGACCTGTCTCTTGGGCAAGTAAGAAGCAGCCTACAGTTGCACTTTCATCTACCGAGGCCGAGAACCGAGCATCAAACTTTGCAGCATGTGAGGCCATCTGGCTTTGACGTTTAGTATCTGACATTGGTGTTTTGTAGGATACTCGGACATGTCTTCGCACGGATAGCCAGTCGGCCTTGGCCATCGCCCAGAATCCAATGTTCCATGCTCGGATGAAGCACATCGAGATCCAGTACCACTTCATCTGCGAGAAGCTCATATCTGAGGAGATTACTCTGGAGTAGTGTACCTCTCAGGAGAACCTGGCGGACATGTTCATGAAGGCTCTACCTCCGGTTCTGCTTCAGCGCTTGGTGGACCTCTGCAGCATTCAGTCGCTCCAAAATGGAGCTGAAGAGGTGGTGTTGACGACATGATTGCTTCTACTTCATCTACATTTGTATCCGCATGAGTGCATCTCCATTTTGTATCCAAGAGGCACTCCATTTCTAGTCTATTTCCATTTTATATTGTACTTCCTTTGTATTTGGGTACCTTGCCATGTGCTTCTACCAGTTGTATTCATTCTCCTTTCAGGAGACTTATCCCACATATGATGTACTTTTGAGAGCCCCTCCCAAATCTATATAAAGAGGGCCTCTCCCCTCATTTGTACTTGGTTAGAAGCTTGAGGAGCCTACTCCATGCTCTTGGCAAGCTCATTTCTAATCCACATGAGTTTACCCATTTCATGGTCTACTCATTTTTGTGTCTCACACATTCTTTGTTTTGTGAGAGTACTTTACGTTTCATTTTGCTTCGGCATGCGTACTCTCTACAAACATCACTTACTCTCACGTGGACTTAGGAGGAATCAAAACAAAAATCGTTTGGTAGGTGATTAATAAGAAACAAATTCCTAAAATTTAGGATGTATGGTAAGATTTTGAATTTCAAAAAACATGGCTCCAACTCTAGCTAGAAAAGATGGATGAAATTTGCATGTGGCATGAACTTGATTTGAAGATCCTTTGAGAGGGATTTTCAGTGCTTAGTGAGCTCATTCTATAGCTCCATCACTATCCTCACATTGGGCAATTATATATTGCCAATGGCATTGTAACTCTATGTGGTTTAACACATATACATTTATCACATCTCTACTTCAGTTCTCTATCATGTATCACTCAGAATAGTGAGTTTTGCTGATTTGTTTCTGTGTATACTTAAACCATTTTGAGTGATTTAAATTGTTATACATTCAGTACAAATTCTACATGTATGAAACAAATTTTCAACTCCATTGCATTAGCCATCTGCTTTCAATCTTTGATTTACTACTCACTAGTCTGCACACTATTAGACTCCTAAAATGTCGGGATAGTCATTTGATTTGTTAAGCACGATTCTCTGAGTACACTTGATCATTTCTAATGAAATAACTTGTGATTGGTAGCTATCTAAGTTAATTAGATACTCCCACAATGAATTTGATCAATTGTTAGCAGGAAAGGAGTACTATTCATTTTACTGAGAAGATGTAGTGACCAAAATAACAAGTTTTTGGTTCAATGTGCATATTCCAAGTCATCTATTTAGATCCATTTCTTATAGGATCCTACTCCATAGCACTTAGGTGATGTTTTGTGGTTCCTGGGAGGCTAAAGAGGTCTACTTTACACTCCTCAACTTCCTCTTGGCTTGTGTGAAGCAGGGATTTGCAACACCACCTCGTCTCTGGAATCTATCCACCATCTCCTCCAATAGTTGTATCAGAGCAACAATAAGGTAAAATGGGAGATGGATTTCCATCATTCATTGAAAACTTGGATAGGAACAATTATCCAGCATGGTCCCTAAGGATGAAGGCTTAGCTCTAAGGAAGAAGCTTGTATGGATACATATCTGAAGATGAAGAAATGCGAACCTTCAGAACCAAAATCCAAGCTACAAGAAAGGAGCAAGAGATACTAGCTACATGGTGTGCAAAGGATGCTCTCGCTAGGTCTTACATACTCAACTCAATATCTGATTTCTTATTACCTCATGTTAGGAATTTCAAGGCCTCCCAAGAGACTTGGGAGGTACTTTCTTCCTACTTCTCATCAAATACAAGGGCTAGGAAGAACCAGCTTTGGATGGAGTTCACAACCTTGAAGAGGCAACCAAAGCAAAGTGTAGCTAACTATGTGACCAAGATGAAGGATGTTGCTGATCAACTTGGGAGTATTGGAGAAGAAATAAAAGAGGATTAGATAGTAAGGCAGATCATAAATGGCATTAAAGCTGATGAAAAATGGGAGTCTTTTACCATAGCAATGGACTTACATATGGACATGCAGATACCTGACCTCAATACTCTAATGGGACAACTCTTCACACATGAGACAAAGCTCAAAAAAAATGGAGAAGCTTCTAGAGGTAATCAACCTTCTGCCCTTTACACTGATAAGATTAAGAGTAAAGATAAAGGCAAAGGTAAGAAGTATGAGGAAGATGCAAGTACCTCTCTAGTGAGTTTCACAAGTATAGGTAGAGGTACTAGAGGAAGGGGTAAAGGAGGAAAGTAAGGCAGGGGGAGACCATACAATGCTCCATCTTGCAACATTTGTGGCTTGATCAATCACACCACAGATGAATGCTTTAGGAACAAAAAGAACCAAAGAGGAAGCGGCTTCCACAGAGGAGGTTATGGACAATGAAGAGGTAGGTTCAATAATGGAGGAAACAATTATCATCAAAACTACAACCAAGGCTACAACAATTATCAAGGAGGCTTCAAAGGAAGGAGAGACCACAACAATTATGCAAAACACCAAGAGGAGTCTCTATTGATTATGAGGATGACATCCAAGCAAGGTAAAGATGATGAGCATCTATTCTATATTCATTCTAGTTGCTCCAATCATGTAGCAAGCAATGTAGCATTGCTATCTAATCTTGAAGAACCCAAAGGAAGCATGAAGTCTAGAGAGGTGATGGACTATGCATTCAGGAATGAAGATTGCAAATGTTAAAGTATCTGATGGTAATAGAAACCTTCTAAGCACATTATTGTATGTACCAACAATTGCAAAAAACCTAATCAGTGTTGGACAAATTGTTGAGAAAGGTTTACAGGTCAGATTCATAGGGCATGGAGCATATGTGGAGGACCCTCAACAAGGCTTCAAGAGCATTGCAAAAGGTGAGAAATCTGGTAGACTTTTCGCCTTTGAATTTGAAGATACTAGGAATATTGCTCTCTTGAATTAAGAAGGATCAAACCCTATCAGAATTGGAAATTTAGCATAAGAGGCTAGGTCATATAGGTGAAAGCACATTGAAGAAAATATGCAGGGATCAGAGTGTGCTTGGCATCCCAAATGTGACCAAGCAACACATGATTTACAAATGTGGAGCATGCCAACTTGGCAAATCACATAGACAACCATCCAACAAAAGAGGATACATGTATGAAGACTACTTGGAGCTTGTACACACAGATGTATGGGGTCCTAGCAGACAATCTTCAATTTCAAGGTCAAAGTATTATGTCTCTTTCATAGATGACTATAGTAGATGGACAATACTTTATTTTATGAAGTATAAAGATGAAGTCTTCACTTGTTCCAAAAAGTACTTGGCATTGGTTGAGAATCAAGTAGGTAGAAGCTTGAAGAGGCTCATATCTCATGGAGGTGGTGAGTATTTCTCACACGAGTTTGATTCCTTCTTACAAGACAGAGGCATAAAGAGAGAGATTACAACAAGGTGTACCCCTGAACATAATGAAGCGGCAGAGAGAAGAAATAGGTCAATAGTACAGGTTGCAAGGTGAATGTTGAATGAGAAAAAACTCCCCAACTATCTATGGGTGGAGGCTATTTCTATAGCTACCTATTTAAATAATAGACTTCCATCCAAGTCTCTGGATGGGATGACACCTTATGAATCTTGGAATGGCAGGAGACCCTCATTGGATCACTATATAATTTTTGGCTGCATTTGTTATAAATTATGGAATATGTTGAATAAGGAATTATTGGAGTGTTAATTTATCAATGTATTAATGTGTTTTGGTGTTTTTGATATAGCAGCTGAAGGTTCGTGAGGGCGTGAAAGACGTGAAAAGGTGGACATCAATAATCCAACACGAACCTTCAGCTGCTATATAAAAAACAACCCTTCCTTTTTCAAGTTTCAATTCCCAAGAACAACCCTTCCTTTTTAGATTTTAACTCAAACAATCTCAAAAATTGTTTTTACATATCTAGCAAGAGGGTTTTGTTCTCTTCATCCTCATGGACCCTACGAACAACATGGATAAATTTGGCGAGTCACCTCTACTCGAGGTAACACTCGAGCAACAACTTGAGCTCCTCTGACATGAACTTCGAGGTGCTCAGAACAAGATTCGACAATGCGATGAAGTACTCCAAAGGATGCAAATTGATGAAGATAATCTCACAAGGGTGATCAAAGCTATTGTCTCTACCCAATCCCATGGCACACATTCCAAGATTACTGTTAAGAATTACCAATTTTTATTGTTTGATGGCCGTAAGGATGGCCCTTTAGTCCTTTCATGGCTATCACAGTTTGATGATTTTTGTACTGGTCAAGCATATGTTGAAAGTGAAAAAGTCAAATTTTCCACTAACTATTTAGTAGGAAAATCTCAGTTTTGGTGAAATGATCTTTGTCATAGTGCAGATTGTCCAAACACATGGAGGGCTTTTCAAGAAAAGCTTAAGGATTCTTTTCTACCCCTACACTTCAACCTACATGTTCAAAAATTGTGGGCTAAATTTACATGGATGAAAGATGATACATTTACAACCTATATGGACTCGTTCTACCAATATCTAGTATCTCTTTCCTTGCTTGAAGATGTTTCAGATGATACTATGAAGAAGAAGTATAACGATGGTTTAGAGAAGGAGATTCAAGCAAAGGTTCACTCATGCTAACCTACATTGCTTCATGAAGCTATTGCCTTTACTCATGATGCGGAGAATGAGTACCAATCGATTATCATGAGGATCAATTTGCAGTAGCCATCTCAAGAACAATAGTCTTTTTGCTAGTCTAATTTTCTTCAATTATATGTAATGCATTTACACATAGAATTTAGTATGTAGGATCATATTTTAGATATAATTTTGAAAATGAATTTGAATATTGAGTTAAAAAAAGGCTAATTTAATGCCTCTATGGACATTTCCATGCATGTGTTTTACATGGGACATGCTTATTTTTTGTTCAGTGATGGAACTTGTGACTGGCCATCCATGTTTATTAATCTTTTATCAATTGAGGTCAGTTGCTTTTTCAACTGAGGGGCATGTTATAAATTATGGAATATGTTGAACAAGGCATTGTTGGAGTGTTAATTTATTAATGTGTTTTAATGTTTTTGATATAGCAGCTAAAGGTTCCTGAGGGTGTGAAAGACGTGAAAGGGCGGGCATCAATAATCCAACTCTAGGGTGGACATCAATAAATCTAATTTATAATTTAGCTTGTAAATAAACTCGTGTAGAAGGTTCTATTGTTAGAAATAGTTAGAAAAGTAGTGGTTAGAATAACGGTCATTGTAGACTACAATTTCTGATATTAAAAGAAAAGGCTTTCTATAAAAGTCACCAACTTTTACTTCACACTCTAGTCAGGTTCTTGCGTGCTTAGGGGTGCACACAGAAAGTGACCTTGACTCTAAAACACAATAGTCGTGGAAAAGAGGGGTGACTAGGAATTTTGGTTTTGGTTAGATTCTAGTCACAAGTATTTTCACCTTTTGGTCATGAATATTAGACCTCACTTTCAATTTGCCAGCTCTATGATTTAATTACCCCCTCCATTCACGTTGGGTTCAACAGGTATGTCGCGGGTTTCTCAGAAAGGAGGTTGGAATGGTAAAGAATTGCTCGACTTTGAGTGACTTAAAAGCATGCCTAAATACAGATACTTGTGAATAACAAGCTCTTTGGCCTTCCGTAGGGATTTGCAAATGGTGTAGTCAAAGATCACATGTTCTCTTACGAAAAAAAAAACATCACCATATGATACACTTGGGCTTCTTACCTACTGTAGAACGAAGTGTGAACACTCATAAATGACTTGAATTACTATCCTTCTTATCTAATTTGATGAGGTTCATTAGTTTCAGATTTGGTATTCTGAAGTCATACAATGGGGTTTCTTTCATGTGAATTCTTTAATACTCACAATCAGCCATTGCCAAGCAAACCATTCCCTTTCTTTCCTTCCACATATCATTGGCTTGCTCTTGTAAATCCTGTTAGACCCGAGCTTGATCAAAGTTACATATGTGAGAATTTATGAAAGTGGACTTCGGTTGTTGAGCTCAAATCAATATGCCTTTATGAATTATTGATAGACAAACTACAAGCTAAGCTTCACAACCATACTCATACGAATAGACGAACTTTACATAGCTCCCTCATATGTCCATGGCCAAGAAGACTTATGTTAAAGTGTGACTTTATACGTTTTCCTTTAGCAAACACATGGTGCATAAAAAAAAACTGACTTCGTAGTCTTCCTCCAATAATTAATGCATGCTAAGGAAAGCATCTCAATCCACTCTTTCATTCAATCATATGTTTGATTAGTTAGTTTACATCTACTCACTCCTTTTAATAGCCTACTCTACTGTCCATTAGAGATCCAGAATTTCTATTTGTAACGTTTCGCTATTCTGCTTCAAGAAAATAACCACTTTTGAAGAGAATCATCAAAAACACTAGTACGAACAATTAGAGAATAGACAAGCATCCAGACTCACTTCATTTTTAAATGTGCAAATGCCAATGTCATTTTGACAGTAGATCAAAACATAGAACAATCGATTCTTAAACTTCACTATATTAGTGATTGAAGGTCACACAACACATTTCTAACAATCAAGACCTCAACTTACATCTCTCTTTAAAATTCTCGTTAAAAGAACAACACAGAGATGCAACAGTATGCAATTTCCTTCTCTCTTGCTCTTAACACAGATGCTTGCAAGCACGTGTAGTACGCATATGAGCCTGGTGATAATAATTAACACCAGTGCTCTTTTATTCCAAGTACCTAAGAAATGTCATCATGAACCATGAACTTTATGAAAGTCATGGAGGGATCGCGTGATCTTCCACTAGGATTTAAATAACAACAAGAGTTACAATCAGTAGCGCCTTTCTATTTCCAAACAACCATTTCTTCAAGTCTAACACAAACATATAACTTTGTTAACTATTTGTACAGCAAGACTCACATCATACTTTTCCTTAACTCATACGTGGAGAATCAGGTTTTCAGAAAACATAATTTCAAGAAATACTACACTATGTAGCATTGCCAAGACAATTTGAAAAAAGAAACAAAAACACATTATCTTATGTCACTCGTTCATGTAAAATAGCAACTCATTCATGTATTTCGCTCATAGCAATAACTCGTAAATGGGCATGCGCGAGAAATGCATATAAGGAAAAAGGAATTGACCCACTAGTACTTCTTTTCCTCCTGACAGATTTGACAAATCCTGATTTGAATTGTTGTTGACCAAGAGATTCAATACATCTCGAGCTGATAGTGTAAGACAATAGTTACGCAATATAACACAGGAGCAATAGCAGTGCAGATAACAGATATAGGAGAATCTCAACAATTTTCTACTAGCAGCAAGTACAAAGATGATGGCGTTGTCCACCCGTGCGCTCTCAAGGTAGAGCTTAAATGGTGATCTAGACAACTCTAGATAGGGAGATACAAGGTAGAGGTATGCTGGCTCAACTCAGGTGTCTTAGGTAGTGCAGAAGTCATGTATATATAGGATCATGGGTGTCCTGCCATGGACGGCAATACATGGGCGGTAGAGCGTGGGCGGCCACCGCCCGCGTAATTGCCATACACGGCTTAGACTGGTTGAACCGACCTAACAAATATAAATGATTTCTGACTTCGACAGGGAATATTCCATGGAATATTCCCTTTACCGTCGCGCCGGGGGCGCTGCCCCCGGACCCCCACCAGGGGGCCCGCTGGCCCCCTGGGACCCCCCAGCCAGGGGGCCCGCTGGCCCCCTTGGACCCCCCAGCCGGGGCTGCTCACCGCTGCCCCGGACCCCACAATTGGGGACCCTGGTAACTCCCTTTCCTTATAATATCTTACATGGTCCAATATGACCTTCATCCAACATTCAAGTTGGGATTCCCATCAATTGGGTAATGCACGCTTGGCTTCTCCTCATAAAGGGGGCCTTACAAAATGTGCATACAATCATGAGGGGTAGACATTGATCATATACTAACACCCCCCCTCAATGTTTACCGATGATAAATCAAGTAGGTCTCGGTCCTATGCCCATATGTTGAAGATGCTTGTTGAGCTGCTCTCTTCCAAGTGCTTTAGTGAATATGTCAGCACAATTTGCCTCTGTTGGGCAATATTCTAGCTCCACAATTTCATCTTCAATTAGCTCACGAATGTAATGGTACTGTACTTCTATGTGCTTGGTGCGAGCATGAAATACTGGGTTCTTTGCAATAGCCATACAGCTTTGATTATCACACTTGAGTACAGTTGGCATATTTGATGGAAAGCCTAGATCTGCAAGAATTCTCCTTAACCAGACTGCCTCACAAGAAGCAAAACAAGCTGCTTTGTACTCTGCTTCAGTGGAGGAGAGTGCGAGAGTTGGTTGCTTCCTACTTACCCAAGAAAATATTCCTGAACCAAGTGAGAAACAATATCCAGAAACTGATTTTCTAGAATCATAATCTCCAGCCCAATCTGAATCACAATATCCTTGGAGTGTATCACCTGTGGTATACAAAATACCAAAATCCAAGGTTCCTGCAATGTACCTTAGAATTCGCATTCCAGCATTCCAGTGACTCTCCTTAGGTTTGTTGGAAAACCTGCTTAACACTCCAACAGCATAGCAAATGTCTGGTCTAGTGTTGCACAGAAAAATAAGACTTCCAACGAGCTTCCTATACTTCTTAGCATCTACATCAGGCATGTTATCATCCATAGATAGCTTATGATTTACCTCCATAGGTGTGCTAGTTGGTTTGCAGTCCATCATTCCAAATGCCTTGAGAATTTCTTTGGAATATTTTTGTTGTGAGATGAAAATGCCATCCTTCCTTTGCCATACTTCAATTCCCAGACAAAAATGGAGTAGACCTAAGTCTGTCATTTCAAACTCAGTTCCCAAGCTGATCCGAGTTTGATTGATGAGTTCCTGATGATCTCCTGTAATGATCAAATCATCTACATATACAATGACAACAACTAGCTTGCTATCCCTTTTCGTTACATACAAGTTAGCATCAGAAGTACTTCTTTCAAAACCCATATTTTTGAAAAAATGATCTATTCGTTGGTACCAAGCCCGTGGAGCTTGCTTAAGTCCATACAAAGCTTTCTTCAACCTGCAAACTTTATTTTCTGAATTGGGCACCTCAAAACCTGGTGGTTGAGATACATATACCTCCTCCTTGAGGTGACCATTCAAAAATGCAGATTTGACATCCATCTGGAAAATAGGCCAAGACTTTTGTGCAGCTACTGCAAGTACCGTCCGAATAGTTGTCATGCGTGCTGTTGGTGCAAAAGTTTCTTGAACATCAAATCCTTGAATCTGTGAAAAACCCTGTGCAACTAATCGTGCCTTATACTTTTCTAATGTTCCATCAGCTTTATACTTAGCTTTCCAAATCCATTTAGTACCTATTACCTTCTTCTTTGGCGGCAAGTCGACTAGATCCCATGTATCATTTTTGAGTATACTATCATACTCAGACTGCATTGCCGCTCTCCAATCTGGATCATCAATGGCTTCTTCAATGGTGGTAGGTTCCTTTATCGAACCCATGATATCTGCCATTAGAGCCATGTTAACAATGTGTTCTGAGGCTCTTCTTTGCTCCTCTATTCTCTTTGATCTTCGTAATCCATCCGATGATGATTCTGGTACATCTACATGTGGATTGTGATCATCAAAGAGCTGTTGTGCCCACTTCGGTAGTGGCTTACGCAGTGCAGCTACAACTGGTTGGCTTTTTATTGAGGAAATTTCTCCATCAGATGTTTCCTCCTCCTCAACTTTAACCTGTCTTTTGATAGGCACAAGGTGAGATATTTCTCCGCTTGATGAGATAGTAGATTTACCTTTATCTTCTACTAAGTGTGGTCGTTCATCAAACACCACATCTCGGCTGACAAAAATCTTCCTTGCCTCAGGATCCCATAACCTGTATGCTTTAGACTCTTCACTATATCCTAGGAAGACACACTTTTTGCTTTTTGAATCCAACTTTGATCTTGTTGAATCAGGAATATGTGCATAACAGAAACAACCAAAAATTCTGAAATGCAAAACTGAAGGCTTTTTACCAGAATATGCTTCTTGAGGAGTCATCCCCTTCAGTGCTTTTGTGTAGCTTCGATTGAGAATGTAGACTGCTGTATTGACTGCTTCTGCCCAGAATGAATCAGGCATGTCTTGAGCCTTCAACATACAACGAGCCATTTCAACTACTGTCCTGTTCCTGCGCTCAACAACGCCATTTTGTTGGGGTGTATGAGCTGTGGTAAGTTGCCTTTTCACACCATGCTCCTTACAGTAATTGTTGAATTCTGTTGACAAGAATTCACCTCCTCTATCTGTTCTAAATTTCTTTAGTTTCCTTCCTGATTCATTTTCTACATACTTATGCCACGTTTTAAATTTTTCAAAAGCATCAGCCTTCTCTCGAATGAAATAAACCCACATCTTTCTACTATAATCGTCGACTAACAGCAAGAAGTAGAAAGATCCTCCTAAAGCAGGTGTAGACATTTTACCGCAGAGATCAGCATGTACCAACTCTAGAGGAGCTTGAGATCGATTGCTGGTCTCTCTTGGAAATGCCTTTCGTTGTTGCTTGCCCATCATACAAGCTTCACAAGGTTCCTGCAACTCTGAAAATGCAGGCATATGAGCAACCATCCCTGTTCGTTGCATCTCCTTCAAAACTGCAAATCCGAGATGCCCAAATCGTCGGTGCCATAACCTGCTTACATCTTTATCTTCTGTAGCAGTTAAAGCACTTAACTCATACAAGTTATCCCGTCGTATGCCTTTACCTACAACATTACCTGATGAATCCATGATTTCCGCACCACTCTTATTGAAGTGAACTTCGAGTCCACGATCTGTTATTGCAGAAACTGACAACAAATTTCTTTTGAGTGTAGGTACATAGAGAACATCGGATAACTTTTTCTCAACACCTGGAGAAGTGATAAAAGAGATGGTTCCAGTTCCTTCAGCCGGACACTTGGAGTCATTTCCCACCACTACATTGATGGATTCCCGCAGAGGCACTAGGGAACTATACCAATCCTTTTTACTAGTCATATGGCGAGAAGCTCCACTATCTAAAATCCATGGCTCATCAACACGAGCTTGAGCAGATGAACATACCTCTTCAATAGCTACCCAAAGTTCCAGCTCTGTGTTGTTTGCAGACTCTTTGTTCTTCCATGATGATTTTACAGTCCCATTCCGTTCATCAGCTTGCTTCTTTCTGCAATCCTTGATGGCATGGCCTTTCTTTTCACAATAGAAGCAACTTCCTGTGAACTTTTTCTTCTTTGGCTTCTTCTTTGATCCCTCTGAAGAGCCTTTACCTTTTGCATTTGCTGAGAATGCAGCATCAGTTGTACTTTGCCGATTCTTCAGCCGCATCTCTTCTTCTAAAAGCATGGCACAAAACTCTTCAAATGTAAGAGGAGTTGGCCTTACCTGAGTGTTAAGGGCTGTTACTAATCCATCATACTTTGCTGGAAGAACACGTACAGATCTTCGAGCCAGCTCTTCTGGTGTTATAACAACACCAACTGCAGCCAATTGATCTTGAAGATGCTTTATCCGTTTGATAAAATCTTCAGCCTTTTCAGAATCAGAATGCTTTTCATTTGCCAACTGATTTTCTAAATTCTGTATCCTAGTGTGGTTCTTGGTCTCATATTGTCGAGCCAATATGCCCCAAGCCTCATGTGCTTTAGTAGTATGTTGAACTAAAGTAAGCACAGAATCACTTACACTAGTGACAATCGCACATAATGCATCAGCATTCCGCCTCTTCCAAGCTCGTAGAAGATCAGGATCTGGCTGAATCATCAATCTTGAATTTGCTGGATCTTCAACTGGTATAGGCTCTGGATCCAATCCCATCGGTCCCATGACAGTGTCAAGTAATTCATAGGAGTCCAAAATTGCAGAAATTTTGAACTTCCAGAGTGTATAGTTGGTTCCATCCAGCTTCCCTTCAGTGAATGCAGGTGGACGAATTCGAATAGGTGCAGCATTAACATTAGCTGAAGCACCAAGACTATTGTTCGACGATGAAGCCATCATGTAATCACTCGAATAATCTACTGATATTCTAGTCTGCTAGTAGGCTAAAATAATGATACTTCTCAAGCTATTCGAACCTTACAGCTCTGATACCATGTAAGACAATAGTTACGCAATATAACACAGGAGCAATAGCAGTGCAGATAACAGATATAGGAGAATCTCAACAATTTTCTACTAGCAGCAAGTACAAAGATGATGGCGTTGTCCACCCGTGCGCTCTCAAGGTAGAGCTTAAATGGTGATCTAGACAACTCTAGATAGGGAGATACAAGGTAGAGGTATGCTGGCTCAACTCAGGTGTCTTAGGTAGTGCAGAAGTCATGTATATATAGGATCATGGGTGTCCTGCCATGGACGGCAATACATGGGCGGTAGAGCGTGGGCGGCCACCGCCCGCGTAATTGCCATACACGGCTTAGACTGGTTGAACCGACCTAACAAATATAAATGATTTCTGACTTCGACAGGGAATATTCCATGGAATATTCCCTTTACCGTCGCGCCGGGGGCGCTGCCCCCGGACCCCCACCAGGGGGCCCGCTGGCCCCCTGGGACCCCCCAGCCAGGGGGCCCGCTGGCCCCCTTGGACCCCCCAGCCGGGGCTGCTCACCGCTGCCCCGGACCCCACAATTGGGGACCCTGGTAACTCCCTTTCCTTATAATATCTTACATGGTCCAATATGACCTTCATCCAACATTCAAGTTGGGATTCCCATCAATTGGGTAATGCACGCTTGGCTTCTCCTCATAAAGGGGGCCTTACAAAATGTGCATACAATCATGAGGGGTAGACATTGATCATATACTAACAGATAGCTCTTACTTCTCTTTATAGTGCATGCTATATGTGGCAATTCTCCTTCTTCCCCGTAACTTATATGTTTTTTTGTTTCTTATTTTAGTCAAATTCTGATCAATCAGAGGGCACTCTACCACCACCTACCCATGCAACGACTTCACATGTGCCCTCCGATAGGAATTATGATGAATTTTACTATCAAGACCATATTATATGTTGGTGTAACTCTTCTTATGGCACGTATCAAAGACCACGATTGAATGTATTGAACATGAGGCAGAGTATGGTACTTTTGAGCGTGCACCATCACTTGGTCAACGTGATAATGCTTGGGTATGTATTTTTTCTATAAATTAATGTCATTATTTTATTTAAAAACCATATACAAAATCAAATCATTGTTGAGATATAAGAATACTTGCTCGATGATGATGATGATGATAATTTTTCTCATAATGTTAATATACCTCGTACATGTCATGGACTTGCTGCTCATCATTTACAAGCAACAGTTTCTAGAAATCCTCTACCTCTTGGTTTAGAGACTGAAACGGCTGAAGATTATCCATTGCCAGCTCGTGATCGTTCTCTAGTACAAACATACGATAGAAGAAGATATGGAGGATGGAATAGAGGACTACTTCCTTTAGATGGAGAGGTTTTTAACTTTTGGGGTAATCGCTATATGATTTCTCCATCCACTATTACTAATGCTGGTCGTGGTCTCTTTATTGTAGAGGATTTGTATGTGCCTCCGAACTCTGAAGTCACTCTGATGTCATTTTGTGGTCCTTTATATGGATGGAGAGATTGGCATCGACTTTCACATTATGTTCAAAGCATGAGTACTTATGTGAATGTAGCATCCCTTACTAGTAGAAGGATTTCACATGTAGAAAATGAAAGATTATATATTGATGGAAGACCTTATACGCATGGAAATATAGTAGGTTTAATAAATAGTAGTTGAGGGTTACATAATAGTTCAAGGACTAATTGCACATTTGAGGAGCGTGAAAATAGTCATGAATCACCATACATGAGTAGAGTTGTATCAAGATACATAGTTATCAATGCTATTACTACATTACATGCTGGTGTTGAATGGATGGCATAGACCTCCAAGAGCACCTTTTAGTTAGAGAGAGAATGAAAATTCTTTATCCATATTTAATAAATTATATATTTAATTTTATGTTTAAAGTTTACTTTTTACTCATTTATGGAGATATATATATATATATATATATATATATATATATATATATATATATATATATATATATATATATATATATATATATATATACATATATATATATATATATATATGTATGCATGTGTGTGTATGTATGTGTATCTATATGTGCGTATGCATGTGCGTGTATGTATGTGTATCTATATGTGCATATGCATGTGTTGTGTGTGTGTATGCATGTGTATATGTATATATGCATTTAAATATGATTATGTGAGTCTATGTGTGTGTACATATGATTAATACAAGTGAACTAAGTACGTATTTTTTATCCCTCTCATCATGCTCACTACAAAAATTAAAAAAATCATGTGAATAAAACATAAGATATTAGCAGCATTATTGAATGATTAATTATATGATAAAAGATAGAGGCTAATGGCTGATTATATGAGGCTTGAACATAGCTGAGAAAGGACACTGTCCAAGATTTGTTTGAGCAATAAATCCAGGTTTGGCCAATCCTGATGCTCCTGCTGGCATACACTTGCCTTATATTTCTCATTGAAAGGGCCCAAGGGTACGATGTGCTTGTGTATAATGTATCCTGCATATTGTATTCATGATAATTATAGTTATAATTATAATTATAACTATAATCATAATTTATATATTTTCAATGGTGCTCTCTATGTGTGTATATCATATTTCTTCGAAGAAAAAATTAGGTCGTGTCAGAAACGTTTTTCCTTACTCGTCATAAGTCAGATTCCCGTCAGAAGTCAGAAGTCAGAATCCCGTCGGTAACAACTATGAAAGTACCTATGTACTTTGGAGCAGATGCTTGAAATAATTGAATCAAAACAAACTACTTTGTGAATAGCTAGTTTCAAAAAACTTGCTATTTTGATCTATACACCTGTTGGTTCTTTTGCTTAGTGCTCACGGTACAGTAACAATTGATTAAATTCCTTTTGAGGGAATTTAATTAGCTTAGATAGCTAATGATTACAAGTGGAATCATCTAAAATAATAATCTATACTCTGAGAAATCAATTTAGCAATCCAATGCTTACCCTCAACTTTTTAGGGAGTGAACAATAGATGACCAGTGAGTAGTTCGATGGTGATCGCTCCCAGATGGCTAAACCAAATCCTTTGAAACTTTGAAGCATAAAATAGACTTCAAGCTGGTTCCAACAAGCTATAGATAATGCAAAATGGTTGAGAACTCACTGAGATATGATCAAGCAAAGTTCACTGTTTTGAGTGGTCATAACAGAGAAGTAGACAGAGATGAACAATGAAGTATATCTATTATACCACATGATTGTACAAGATCATTGGCATTAAGATGATGATCAATGATAGTGGAATGAGTAAGCTATGTTGTAAGCTTCTCAAATCTTGCAAATGATCAATGGAAGAGGTCTCAATGAGGCACAAAGGCCACGAGATTTACAAGGCTTTTCATAAGAAGTTTTCCTCCAAGTTTCAATTCGAATTCAAACTTGGATTCACCTAAAAGTGATCCCTACTCTTAATACTTTAAACCTTTTACAAATGGTAAATACTCAAATGATTACAAGCTATGGTTCATATGAGTTATCACTTGATTCCACATATAATTCTCCAAGCTAAGCCAAATGTGAAGGCTTGTATATTTGCACCAATAGATGTAATCACCAACCCGCTCTTATAGTTAATGCGACAAATGGATCAGCATCACTATACATTTTCATGAGTATAATAGGATAATCACTCAGACTGGAGATAAAATCTGATGAGATTTTCAGACCTTAGATGCAGCTAGCCATTAACTCATTTCAGAACTGCAACAATTCATACCTCTTGTTCTTACAACAGCCAACTCTCACGTAAGTTTTCTGCTCCATGAGAGCCTCCACGGTTGTTCTTCATCAATCCTCCCGAAACCTTCACATGAATCTTTGTAGCTGTTTGCAACCTGCTCCACTCCTCATATTCAAACCGATGGCACATATTCCATTGTAACCGTTCATAGACCATCCCAGCTGAGTTATCTTTGATCAACATTTATGTTCCCCTCCATACCATTCCCCTCTCTATGTCTCATTGGCACCCTGAAGAAAATACAGTCCTCCCGTGTTTCACTATCAAAACTTCCCTTGTGAGTCAAGAGTGCCCTATTGACCTACTCTTTGAATTTCCCTCATCTCTGAAGATACTCGTGCAGTGCTCTCTTCATCTCTTGGCCAACCCCCAACGTTCCTTGCTTCTTACTTTTGTAGTCCGAACATGCCCAGGCCCTCTCTGCATCTTGCTGCTCAGATGGTAAATCAATGTTCATTTTATCCACTTCCTCCACAGCCTCATTTCAACATCTCAACCTTCTGCAACACATCATGATCACATAATTCTGAATTGGCTATGCCTGCATCATCAGAGCTTCCATCTGCATCCCTCACTTCAAAGCAGCTTGTGGAGGAGTTTAAATCCTCACCGGTACCATCTGTGCAATCTGAGTGGAATGAGATTCTAGTCCATAAGAAGCAATAGATGAAGGATTGGACTGAGTAGCTATTGAAGAGACTTCCCCTTCTCTGCTTTAGATTGTATGGATATCCCCCTTGTCTTTAGCAACCACACTGTCGATAGTCAATCCAAACTCTTTGTAAAGCACTCCAGTAGGTGCATTTGCACCCAAGTGATCAATCCCTATTGCCTTGCCTTTGGAACCCAAAAACTTCTCCCAGCCAAGAGTGGCACTAGCTTACACATTGACTCTAACAGTTACTGAGGAAGGAATAACACTCTCCTTGTACTCAGCAGTTTGCGCATCAAACAAGTCCCAGCAGACCCATGATACAACTCTTATAGTTTTACCTTCCTTATGGGTAGTTTCAACAACATATCAAGCAATCTCCAACTCAGAACCTGTTCCAAAGATGATCAAGTCAAGCTTATTTGCAATGGAGTTATCACTAACAATATAACCACCCTTCTCCACTTGTTCAATGGATGTGCCATGCAAAAAAGGAAGCTTTTGGTGATAGAGGGCAAGAGTGGACGGCCTCTTTCTATTCGTAGTAACAACTTTTTAGGCACCAAACATTTCATTCCCAACAACTCGCCTAAACATCAACATATTGGACATTGCTCTGAAGCTTGCCAAATGCTCTATGGATTGATGAGTAACACCGTCTTCAACTAAGCCGATGGAATCATGGGTCATCACATAAATTACTCTTGCCCCACTGAGCTGAAATCCGCATATGGCACCCATGCCATGCTCTCTGACCTCAAACCACAAATTGCTTCCTGTAGGTGTATCCTTCTTGAAGTCTCCATGCATCTTGAGCAAAGTCATGTTAGAGGAGCCAAATCTGCACTACCTCCAAGAAGGCCAAATCTGCAAGGGCATTTAGGCAGGTCTGTGAAAGATTCTGATTGGCCTCTCCAGGCCATTCAGGGGTATACTTAGGTAAAGTATTTGCCCAGCCTACTAGAAGTTCTCCACTAATCAAGCTCTTGAATTCAGCAACCTCCTCATGGTACTTTTCGTAGTAGGCAGCAAGGTCCTCTTCCCATTTCGCTTCATATTGTGCACCAAGCTCTACATGATGGCTCCAATGACTTTTGACTTTCTTCAGGCATAAAGAAGGCTCATGTGTCCAACCCAAGTTCTGACGGGTAGCCTCCACTTCTTTTGCTCCAAGAGCACTTCCATGGATGCTATAAGAGTTGGCTTTCATTGGTGATCCATATCCAATAGTAGTGGTGACCTTAATAAGAGGAGGCTTGTCTGTCACAGCTTTGGCATCTGCAATCACCTTTCTAATAACACCATAATCAGTGTAACATTCTTTGACCCATATAACATGCCAGCCAAGAGCTTCAAATCTCTGATCCTCATTCTTAGTGAATGCAATCTCAGTATCACCATCGATAGAGATGTGGTTATCATCATAGAAGGAAATCAATTTCCCTAGACTCCAGTGCCCTGCAAGAGAGCATGCCTCATTGGAAACACCCTCCATATTGCAGCCATCTCCAGCGGTGCAATATGTGTAGTGGTCCACAATGGTGGCATCTCACTTGTTGTACCGTGTGGCCAAGTTCTTTTCTGCAAGGGTGTGGCCAACAACATTGCAAAAGCCACTTCTTGTGCTACACACTTCACATGTACAATCACGTGCAAGGAGTTGATTATGATAAGCCATGTTTCTACATCTCTTATGAAAGAAGACTTCTATCAAGATGCTTTGTGTCACCAAGATGTTGGGAAGTAAAAAAAGCTTGGATCCCTGTTTTTAAGGCTACAAGAATCTGAAGTTGATTCCTATCTGCCTTCGCCAAAGTTTCAAGTGAAAGATCACATCTGTTGACCAAATTAGATTGCAAGTTGATAAATACCTCTCACTGAGTGATTCCTCCAGCTCCATTCAAAATTTCATGAACTTTAGATTTAAGTTTTTTAGAAACTTCATGAGGTTGTGCGAGCATGCGCTCAATAATAACATCAGTGGGGCCGCAAGCGATCTCCTTTAGTGTAAGTTTGTCTAGACTACCCACACAATGTATGACAGTTTGCTTCAACAAACTAACTTTTTCTTCTTTAATATTACTTACCTCACACCCATTAACATCATGCCCATGACGTCTTTGCTTGCCTTCCTATTCAGAAAGCTGTTTTGAAATCCTGGCTTCATGACTGGTTAGTTTGGAAGCATCAGCTGGGTCCTTTCTATGCACATTGTCAAGATTGGATAAGGTTAGAGGTCATTGAGATTGGTTCATTAAATCTAAAGGAGTTGAAACACGGCCTCCCCCATGTTGGCGCAAGTCTATGACAAGCCTAAGTATTGGCTTGAGTCCCACAAAGTCATAGAAGAAGCCTTAAAATGAAGACTATGTAAAGTTCACTTGTGAACTACCTCTTGTAACTTTTGAAGAGTTTACTTAATGTAAAAGTGAAAGAATCTTAAGTGGTTGAGTCCACTTGATCAAAAAGGGAAAGAGGAGCCATGAATTCGTGATTTGTGGTAGGTAGAGAATCAAATCAATCACTGATTGATTGGAGAGTGATTGAGGGAAGTTAGCCTCCCAAACTCAACTATAAATAGATGGCAGTTTTAGTCGTGGCTAGAGAGACCTATGTGAAGACCTCCAAGAACTGAGCTTTATGCCATATCAAGGTGTGATTACAAGGCACACATATGTATCAGTAAGTCCATTGTATTGTACAAGCAATATACTTTCATTTTCATTATCATTTGGGTTCATATTTCCATGTTCTTGTGAAGTGTACTACTCACTGCCATATCTCTTAGTTTTCTCAGTCAGATTGCAGAGATGTTTTCTCTGAGCTTGGTGCATCATTTTCAGTGATTTAACTTGGTAAAGTTAGCTCTATAAGTGTACTATATGCTCACAAAGTTTCATTCCATTTGAATGTTGCAATCTTCAGTTATGTTCAATTGAAGTCAACAGTGTCTGTTCATCTTTTCACTTCTCTATCAGGTACCCAATTTTTTCACTCATCTTGTCAGAGCCATTTATCAGTGATTACTTATCCAAATGCAATGATTTAAAGCTTTTTGGATTTAGCTTACTGTCTAGTATAACCATACAAATTTTCATAATCATTGGATTCCTAGATTTTGAGTTATGCTCATTTTTCTGCTCACTGGTCTCAAACTATAGCAGCCCGTGAAAACCGGGATGCTATCATCACTTGTTAAAACTCATTCTCAGTGTGTGGTTTATTATTTTTGATGAGCTTACTCTTGAAAGTTAGCTCTTTAAGTTAACTATACTTCCCCAAGTGGAATTAAGCTAATTACTACTGTGCTCAGAGAATTATGCAAAACAGTGGACATGTGTATGAACCAAAATAGCAAGTTTTTCACCTTTGAGCTAACTCCAACTTATCTGTTTTGATCTATCTTTTTGAGAGTGATCTTCCAAGGTACATAGGGTGTCTAATACATCCATTGGCAAGCTAAAAGGGTCCACCATATACTCCTGGAGTTCAATTGGCTGGTGTAGATCAAGGATTTTGTAACACCTCTTCATCTTCAAGCACATACCTATCCATCTCTTCACACCCCAGACTGTTGAAATGAAGAGAGAGCACCTATTGATAAGGATGCTGCCGTTGCCCCTACTGTTTCTCTCTGCTGTTTAACAAACGACTTGGTTCTCTTCATCAATAGCTCACAAAAATTAGATCCATTGAAATACCATATATCATGGTATTTGCCACCAGATAATCGCAGATCGAGCATTGCGGACGCGGAGATCCGCCAGTCTGTTGTGACGAGGGGAAGACCCAAACTGAATGGAAGGTTAACACTAGTTCTATACTAGGGTGTCCTGGGACACTCCTGCTTTTAGTTCAAATTGATTGATTTTTTTTTATGACACCCTTGCAGCTTCGATGGCATACTCACTTGGATTTGATAGTCCATATCATGTACTTTTAGAGAAAAATATAATCTTTAACATTCTACAACTTCACATGGGTTATTAAATGAAGAAGAAAATGGGAATTTTTTAAAACTAGACTTTTAGCATAGCTGAAAAAATAACACAATTCAAACATTTTGACAAATTGGATATGTTTTAGGAAATGGAAAGCTATTTATGGACTTTGGCAGTGTAAAGCAAGTGTCTAGGGATCTCTCGAGAAGGTTGAACAGTTCCATAAGCGATAAACATGGACTCAAAACTTGTCTTCTTTAGAGCACTACCATTTATCGCACCTTTTAAAGAATGGCTCATTATAATTTATGTGTAAGTGAGATTGCAGAAAATTGCCAAGTTATCAATGGATAACCTTCATACTAATTGAATTCATATTTTTATTCAAAGTTAGAGGGCCTTGGATTTGAATTAGTAGCCGACTTTCATGCTGAATTGGCAAAGGATATATTTCTATGTTCATGAAAAGAACATAGATTGAAAGGTGGAATAAAAAATTATGATGAAAAACTAATAATTATTTAAATGTTTTTCCAAGTATTAAACATTCCAAAATATGCTTTCATGCCATGTTTCATTCTTAATCTTGTAAAATAATATATGATCCGCAATGTTGATTGTGATAAGAATGAAAAAAAATTGGCATACATATTTCATTTGACAAAAAGAAGATGGCATGCATGATGGAAATAATGAAATGTTTTCAAATGATCCTTATCATTTTATGATATTGAAGATTATATTAAATATTTTTTAGTATTATTTTTAGTATGTGTTGATGTGTGAAAGGGGTTGTGTGTTTATGCATATAACAACTATCAAAAAAATATTTTTACTAAATGTGTTAAAATTATATATTTTTTTGATCCGATATGTACGTGACTCTTGTTTCTTGGTAGGAACTAGTTTATTTTCTTGGATATCAAGCTAAATGTTTGTAATTTGGCATTATTTCAATTGGATTTTAATATTTGTATGTGGATATATTGGTTGGTTTCCACACATATATCTACTTTGTTTGGTGTACATAGATATAAAAAACTTGGTTGATTTTTATGGATTGGTAGTTCCCTTATGTGTACACCTTGTTTGATGTCTTATTTTCTTGCTTCATGTGAAGAAACTGGATCTTTTCCATAATTGTGCATGCTTTTTTATGTGTTCACAAACTATTCATGATTGTATCTGTAGAATTTGGTTGATGCCCACACAACAGAAGGTTCATGATTGTGTCCAAAGACATGAAAAGTTTGGTGGATGTCAACAGTATATATCAGCCTCGTATCTGTAAGCTTTGGTTTGTTATGTCACACATTTTCTACTTGGTAACTTGAATGTGTACACCTTGGATGATGTCCATAAATTCTTTTGAGTCATATATGTAGTAGGCTTTAGTTTTTTGTTTTTGGTGACTGGAGTCATAGCAATTGATTTTATATGTGTATATTTTGGTTGTTGTCTTCATACCTTGTTTGATTGTTGGCATATTTGTACACTTCTGTGGATTCCCATAACTTTTTTTGAACCATGTTTAGAACTAGTTGCTGTTTTTGGTGTACAAAGTCAAAATAGTTGATTTTATTTGAGTTGAAATGATTTTTCTAAGTGATTTTGAGGTTCATACTATGTGTTCTATGTTTCAAGGAATGTGTATAATTTTTTCTTTCATATGATGAATTTGTTTCTTTTGATAAAAATACATTTGATTAAGAATTTTCATCGTGTTCACTACCATAGCATCTTGAGAGGCTATTTACACGAACAAAAAACATGATTTATTGTGTTTTATAATTTTGCATTAACCTTTGGATTATATTTAATATGTGTCTAAAGGATTTTCTCAAATTCTCTTTGTAGAAGGTGTGTGATTTTTTGGAAAATTATCAAAAAGGGACACTTAAGTGTCCTGTTTTGGTACCAAACTAGTGTTAAGGCTGAGAAGCCATCACCACTTCATGTTGTCATGTTCCTCCTTCGAAACCGGCGCATATGGATATGCATGGATGTTCACATGATGCTTAGAAATTCGATTCGTACTAGCGACTAGCATAATTGTTTGCAAAACAATAATTTCATGATGAAAATTACTTAAAATAAAATAAAGCAATGTAGCTCTTGGCTTTGCTTCATCGAGCCATATGCCATCCTTGAACCTTGATAAAATAAGCCAACAATACATACTTGTGAATGCACTATTATTACACCATAACCTGCATAAAGATTTCCTTTCATGACTAATATCAACAACAAAAATGAAAGTTTTGCCCCCATCTGGCATTTATATCACCTAAGGTATGGTCCACAATGATCTCCCTCTTCTTATCAAAGGAGATTGAACTATTCGTAGGCATGAGCTCTCCTCAGCCCCCAACATTGGCCACAATATACAAATGTGCATTTACACCATTCCACACACATGACTACCTCATTACTTTCATATCCTACTTGGTTATTTTTGCATACTTTCATTTTGCAATGTGAACACATACACAAAGACTCTTTTAGATTCGTAATGATATACATCTAGTCATCAAAAGAAAAAATCAAGGACCTTTCACATGTCACAATCAATAGATTCCTTCATTCATATTCACGGACATACCTACCTGCATATACACATGTACTCTCATGGTTCAATCATGCACTCGGAGCCTTATCCATGCTGACATTGCACACATAATCATAAATGCGAACATACAAACAATTTCTTTTGGGCTATTCGAACAAAACCACATTTCCAAGACCTACGTTTTTCATAAACACCACATTAGCAGACTTAAAATCAACATAACTTTTTGTGTAACAGTATGTATGTATGTATGTGTGTGTATGTATGTATGTATATATGTATCTTTATGTTTATTTATTTATCTATTTATATATATTGTCAAGAGACATAAAGATAAGCTCAAATTGTTTCGTTTTTTTACCACAGCATCTAAGTTTGATGGACTAATTCTGTGAGTTTTTGACATCCAAATTTAGCATACTACCAAAAGTTAGATAGATGGAGGAAAGCTAGGATCAGTTTTAAGTGAGATCCAGCAAGAAATTCAAATTTTGTTGTGCATGAATTTAATATTTATGTATGGATTTGTAGATTGTGAGCCCATCATGGAGCTCCCTAGCTGAAGCTCACCCCTTTTTGGCTTATTCTTTGCATATGGCATAAAATTTTCTTGCTACCGATCTCTAGCCAATACCTAACATTGCTAGTCTATTTTCTTGTACTAAGTTAGTTCATAGATACTTATTAATCTTTTTTTTCCCATCGTTTGCTTCATAGAAAATATATTTATTCCTTATAAGAAGTATGGTATACATGTTTGCACGAGATACTATTTGAAGTTAACGTAGATTCATATGAGAGATTTGGAGTTCTTTGTGAGAGTTTGTGAAGATTTGAGTGCATCATTAGTATCAATCTGACCGTGCCGAATTAAAAGACATAACGGAGAACCATGAAAGTGAAGAAAAATTTGCGTTGAACTTCAAACTAGATCAGGGAAGTGTTGCATGTTGGACATAGCGGGAGCTACCCACAACTCATCATCAACAAGGAAAAAGGAGATATGAAAACATTGAAATCTTGACACAAAAATAATACTTAACACTAGGGATAATTATAAATTTAAAGGATGCTATAATCACGCATCATAGTAGATTTGGATGCACAAACAAGAATTTTCTGAAAATTGGCAAGTATCAATCATGGAAATTTAGTATAAGTATCAACCATGGGTATAAGAGGATGGATAGACAAGTGATCTTTAATCTACATTCCAAAGTGCATACAGGACGATTTTCCTTAGTAAAAAAATCGAGTTTTACGCAAAAAACAATTTACGACCCATTGTAGGAAATCGGTTATGTGACTCTATTGAAAAGAAGTGGTATATATCTGTCCGCAAATAATTAACCCTTTAAACAAAAGTGTTATTTTACAGAAAACAATCAATATAGATATAATCTTCAATTGACTAAGCAACGTCCATGCCTTTTTATCCTTGACATGTTAATCACACAACAAGAGAAATTCATTGAGGTCACATGGATGAATTCAAAGATTTCTAGTACGAGAAAGACATAAGGATGCAATACACATTTAGATGCACTTCATAACAAAATCAAGTGGCAACAAGGAAAGTAGGTACTTCTTTAAACGAAGTTCGAGTATTGAGATCTACTCTTTCAAATTAGTCTGAATTAATTGGAGGTACAACGAAAGGTGGGGACAATACCCATGAGACCAAGGAGCGGTTAGACATCTAAAAATCACTAGGATGATAGCCCTAAGGCCACTCAAGATGATTGTGTTGGATTTTGAGGTCTTCGGAAGCACATGAACAACACAAGGAAAAATAAGATACATATATCGAGTTGAATCACATTAATTGGATAAGTATACGCAGAGACCACCTCAAAACAAATTCACTAAAATGAGAGCTTAGCACCAGAAAATAGTAGACATGAGATAACTTGCATAATCTGAATCAAATGTGTAATATTATGAATGTATGATACAAAGGAGATGATTTAGGCTTACCCATACATGTGTGGGCTTAGTGTACCCACAATCTTGAAGCTCAATGTGTCCTTCTTCTTGTTCTACTACCCGCGAGTAAAAATCAGTGTCTTTTATAGATGTGATCTCAATTTGAATTTTGAATCTGCCACCTAAAAGTGATCCTACCTTTTAGGCTTCTAATTAATTTGATTCCAACCACTTAGTGGTTGTGAATTACAACTCGTAAAGCTACGAGATTCTCTCAAGCTTTTCCTTTTTACATTTATCTTGAGTTAAACTCAAGAGATTTACAAGAGGTGTTCATGTGTGACTTATGAATAGTCATGCTTAAGATGTGAAGTAAGCCTTTTGATATTTGGCCAAGCATCAAGGCTTTCCAAATATACCAACAATAAGGAAGATCGAGATTCAAATGAAAGAAGGATTCAAAATCAATGATCTAGGTTTACTCACATATGTCCTAGAATTGGAAGTGGTATACACGAAAAAGGGTATGTATCTTACTCAGAGAAAGTATATCAAAGACATGCTTGCAAAATTCAAAATGGAGAATACAAAGATTCTAGGTACACCTATGGAGATGAACCTAAAGTTTCTTGCTCATGAAGGAGAGCAAATTGAGGATATAACTAGCTATCAGGTTCTAGTTGGTAGTTTAAACTATGCTACCTTGACAAGAGTTGATATTTTCTATGGAGTAAGTGCCTTAAGTTAGTTCATGTAAACTCCTAGGAAACCTCACGCTATACTGAATGTATTAGCAAGTGAATGTACAAAGATAAGAGACCCATTAGGGTTATACGCATATATACTTGGCTAGTATTTGGTCAGTGAATTCAGCCTTGCAGTGCCATTTTAGTGCATATATTGAGCACATACAAACTATGTATGCTTATGTGGATACTGCTTATGTGCGTCCATGTGGTCATTGATATAGCGGTTATGTTTAGGGTCATGGTGAGGTTTTCTTAATTGGGAGACACCCAAATGTCGGGGTCTCTTTTGTGAAGTAGGTGGAAGACTTACCCAACCTCGCCATAGGAGATGTATGCTAGTTGTTCATAGGTGCTCGATAAGCCTAGTTGGCTTCTTTTGGGTAACAAACTATATGTAGTAGTGTTAGTGATTCACTGTGGAGGTTTCCACGTCCATACTTGCAATTTTTATGAGATTTCGACACTGGTCATATGCTCATTTTGTAGAGGAGACTCTAGTAAAAATTTTCCAAATTTATTGGTTTTGCCAAGTATACATTGGTCGATTTACTCCTTGATACACTTACTAATGTGAGCACATTCACTCTCAATAATCCTTTTGGTTGATCATTGTTGTTCACTCTCAATAATCCTTTTGGTTGATCATTGTTGTTCATTAATCCATTTTTTTGGGAGACTAGTGTTTTTTTTTCAAAACAACTACTTGCACCATGTTCTTCGATTGTGAAGATTGAACAAATCAATGTTATTTCTAATGATGTTGATGTGTTGATGTTGACACTTGACAGTGTTGGTGCAATTAAACCCAAGCCCTCATACTTGGGTTTTGTAGGATGGTTGCAATCTTCAGTTATGTGCATTTGAAGTCAACAGGGTCTGTTCATCTTCACTTCTCTGTCAGGTACCCGACTTTTTCACTCATCTTGTCAGAGGTGTTTCTCAATGGTTACTTATCCAAATTCAGTGATTTAAAGCTTGTGCGATTCACCGTACTGTCTAGTATAACCATACAAAGTTTCATAATCATTGGATTCCTACATTTTGAGTTATGTTGATTTTTTTGCTCACTGGTCTATTTCTGTAGCAGCCCGTGAAAATCGGGATGATGTCATCACTTGTCAAAACTCATTCTCAGTGTGTGGTTCATTATTTTTTATGAGATTACTCTTGAAAGTTAGCTCTTTAAGTTGCCTAGACTTGCCCAAGAGGAATTAATTGCTGCTGTGCTTAGAGAATTATGTAAAACACTGGACAGGTGTATGAACCAAGAATAGAAAGTTTTCACCTCTGAGCTAACTCCAACTTATCTGTTTTGATCTATCTTTTTGAGAGTGACCTTCCAAGGTACATAGGGTGTCTAATACATCCATTGGCAAGCTAAAAGGGCCCACCATATACTCCTGGAGTTCATTTGGCTGGTGTAGATCAAGGATTTTGCAACACCTCTTCATCTTCAAGCACATATCTATCCATCTCTTCACAGTGGTATCAGAGCAAGGTTGGACAACATGGCAGATGGATTTCCTTCATCAATTGACAAATTGGATAGAGGTAATTACTCAGCTTGGTCATTAAGAATGGAAGCTTATCTCCAAGGTATAAGTTTATATGGTTATGTGGCTGGAGATGAAGTTATGCCAAGTTTCAGGAACAAAAGTCAACCAACACAAGAAGAGCAAGAAAGATTGAGCACATGGTGCTCCAAGGATGCACTTGCAAGGTCTTATCTCCTCAACTCTATCTCAGATTTTTTGTTGCCTCACATTAGAAGTTGTAAGACATCTCAGGAAGTGTGGAATGCACTTGAAGCTTTCTTTTCTTCAAGTACCAAAGCTAGGAAGCATCAACTATGGCTGGATTTCACAACTCTCAAGAAGGCTCCCAAACAAAATGTGACTGATTTTGTCACAAAGCTCAAGGACATAGCGGATCAGTTGGGAAGCATTGGAGAGGTAATAGATGAAGAGCAAATTGTAAGGCAGGTCATCAATGGCTTGAAGGTAGATGATAAGTGGGAAGCATTCACCACAGCTATGGATTTGTACATGGACATGCATGTACCTGATTTCAACACACTCATTGGACAACTACTTACTCAAGAGGCAAAGCTTATCAAAAATGGAGAAAGCTCTAAAGGTAATCAATCTTCAGCTTTATACACGGATAAAAGCAAGTCTAAAGATAACAAAGGAAAGGCAAAGAAAGTGGATGATGAAGCAGGTACATATCAAGCTAACTATGCAGGTAGAGGAAGGCATGGCAGAGGTAGAGGAAGAGGGGGTAGACAAGGCAGGGGGAGATCCCAAGACTCCAACCCATGTTCTATTTGTGGACTAACTAATCATACAACTAAAAATTGCTTTAGGAATTCCAAGAATCAAAGAGGCAGAGGATACAATAGAGGAAGTTATGGCTACTCAAGAGGAAGGTTCAACAACTACCATGGCAACTACAACAACTACAATCATTCAAACTATCAAGCAGGCTACAAAGGAAGGAGAGACTACAATAACTACACAGAAGACTCAAACAAAGAGGATTCATTATTGATAATGAACATGGCTATGCCACAAGGTAAATCTGATGAGCATGTTTTCTACATAGATTCAGGTTGTTCAAATCATGTGGCAGGAAATGTGGCACTCCTATCAGATTTAGAAGATCCAAGGAATAAGCATGAGGTACAAACAGGAGATGATACAAAACATCCTGTGGAGAAAATAGGCAATGTCAAAGCACCTGATGGAAACATCAACCTACTCAGTAAGGTACTCTATGTCCCTACCATTACAAAGAATTTGATAAGTGTTGGGCAGATAGTACAGAAAGGGTTGCAAGTTAGGTTCACAAAAGCAGGAGCATTTGTTGAAGATCCAAGTCAAGGATTCAGAAGAATTGCAAAAGGTGAGAAGACAGGTAGATTGTTCACATTTGAATTACAGGACACTAGAAACATTGCTCTCTTTAATTATGGTAGTCAGACACTCACAGAATTGGAAGTATGGCACAAAAGGTTAGCACATATTGGTGAAAGGTCATTAAAGCAAATCTCCAGGGACCAAAGTGTACTTGGACTTCCTAATTTGTCAAAACAACATATGATTTATAAGTGTAGTGCATGTCAATTTGGAAAGTCTCACAGGTTACCATTCATGAAGAAAGGTTATATGCATGGAGATCTCGTGGAGTTGGTTCATACAGATGTATGGGGACCTAGCAAGGAAGCTTCAATATCTGGATCAAGGTATTATGTTTCCTTTATTGATGATTGCAGCAGATGGACTATCCTATTCTTTATGAAACACAAAGATGAAGTTTTTTCATGTTTCAAAAGATATTTGGCTCTTGTGGAGAATCAAACAGGTAAATCACTAAAAAGGCTAAGGTCAGATGGAGGGGGAGAATACTTCTCCCATGAGTTTGATTCTTTTCTTCAAGAAAGAGGAATCAAAAGAGAGGTAACTACAAGGTACACTCCTGAGCAAAATGGAGTGGCAGAAAGGAGGAATAGGACAATTGTTGAAGCTGCAAGGTCTATGTTGAATGAAAAGCATTTACCTAATTACTTATGGGCTGAGGCTGTATCTACAGCCACTTACTTGATTAACAGGTTTCCTTCAAAATCCCTTGATGGGATGACTCCATATGAGGCTTGGAATGGAAGAAGACCAAGCTTAGATCATTGTAAAATTTTTGGATGTATTGCTTTTGCTCATGTTCCTTCACAAGTTAGAGGCAAGATGGATCCAAAGGCAGAAAGGTGTGTATTTATTGGATATGACAATAATCAAAAGGGCTACAGGTTATACAACCCTACCAACAAAGGATTCTTGGTAAGGAGAGATGTAGTTTTTGATGAGAACAATTCATGGTATGAAGATTCATGCAGGAAGATCAATTTACCATATGATCTTGAAGAAGATTTTCCAAAGCTTGGTAGAGAACAATCAAAGATTGAAGAACAAGACACCTCAGAGGATGATGAAGAATCTCACATGGAAAAGATCAAAGCATGGAAGTCTAAAGGTAAAGCAAAATTGCAGGAACTTGGACATGAGGCAGAATCATCACATCATGGCCTAAGAAGATCTATGAGGGAAAAGAAAAAACCAGAAAGGTATGGGTTTGACACCTCATTAGTAACTAAACACTCTATCTACATAGCACAGGATATAAACCAAGAGGAGCCATCATCATTCGAAGAGGCCAAAGCAAAATCAGAATGGAAGCATGCAATGAAGGAAGAGATTGAAGCACTTGAGGAAAACAACACTTGGGATTTAGTGCCCAAGACTTCATCCATGAAGGTAATAGGCTCAAGATGGGTCTATAAACTCAAGAAGAATTCTGATGGTTCAATTAACAGGTATAAGGCAAGGCGTGTAGCAAAAGGCTTTGCACAAACTCAGGGAATTGATTATGAGGAGACCTTCTCTCTTGTGGCAAAGATGCCTACTATTAGGGTTTTGCTTAGTATTGCCTCTTCCAAGAATTGGAAGATACTTCAACTAGATGTAAAGAATGCATTTTTGAATGGTTGGATAACAGAAGAGGTATATATGGCACAACCACCTGGTTTTGAGAATCAAGTTTATCCTGATTATGTGTGTAAACTTAACAAAGCATTGTATGGTCTCAAGCAAGCTCCAAGAGCTTGGAATTTCAGGCTTGTTTCATTCTTGCAGGACAAAGGCTTTCAACCAAGCAAGGCAGATCCTTCACTCTTTATTAAAAAGAGTAATTCCGAGGTCATCTACTTATGTGTATATGTAGATGATATTATATTGACAGGAAATGATGCAGATGGTATGAAGAAGATCAAAGATCAGATGAGAGAAGAGTTCAAGATAAGTGATTTGGGTTCACTTACCTACTTCCTAGGTTTGGAAGTTGTCTACAAAGATCATGGTTTGTTTCTCACTCAAAGAAAGTACATTAAGGACATGTTGGCAAAATTCAAGATGCAAGATTGTAAGATTGCAGGTACTCCAATGGAGGTCAATCACAAATTGAGCTCACATGAAGGTGAACTCATAGAGGACATCATATCATATCAAAGTCTAGTGGGTAGTCTCAACTATGCCACATTGACAAGAGTAGATATATGTTACAGTGTGAGTGTGCTAAGCCAATTTATGCACACACCAAGGAAACCACATATGGATGCTGCCAAAAAGATTCTCAAGTATCTCAAAGGAACCATAAATGAAGGACTTTATTATTTTTATGTATCTGATTTAGGTTTGAAGCTATTTTCTGATGCAGATTGGGCTGGCTCCAAGGAAGATAGAAGGAGCACTTAAGGTTATCTTACCTTTGCAGGTTCAAAGCTTATTTCATGGTCATCCAAGAAGCAACCCAGAGTTGCTCTCTCTTCTACTGAAGCTGAATATAGAGGTCTTGCCATAGCTACACAAGAAGCTATGTGGATGAAGACATTATTCAAAGATCTTGGATTGGAGCTTGGAACTCCAACTATTTTTGGTGACAATATGAGTTCTATTCACTTGGCTGCTAATCCTATTTTTCATGCAAGGACTAAACATATTGAAGTTCATTATCACTATGTACGAGAGAAGTTTCTAAGCAAAGAGACTCAAATATCATATGTGTCCACTTATCAACAATGTGCAGATATTCTAACCAAAGCATTGGATGGTACAAAGCTTTGCAAATTCAAGGCTATGATTGGTTTGCAGGTAATCTTGGAAGATTGAAGACCTCAAGCATACTTCGCTTGAGGGGGAGATGTTGGAGCAAGTCTATGACAAGCCTAAGTATTGGCTTGAGTCTCACAAAGTCTTAGAAGAAGCTTTAAAAAGAAGACTATGTAAAGTTCACTTGTGAACTACCTCTTGTAACTTTTGAAGAGTTTACTTAATGTAAAAGTAAGAGAATCTTAAGTGGTTGAGTCCACTTGATCAAGAATGGAAAGAGGAGCCACGAATTCGTGATTTGTGGTAGGTAGAGAATCAAATCAATCATTGATTGATTGGAGAGTGATTGAGGGAAGTTAGCCTCCCAAACTCAACTATAAATAGATGGCAGTTTTAGTCGTGGTTAGAGAGACCTATGTGAAGACCTCCAAGAGCTAAGCTTTATGCCATATCAAGGTGTGATTACAAGGCACACATATGTATCAGTAAGTCATTGTATTGTACAAGCAATATACTTTCATTTTCATGATTATTTGAGTTCATCTTTCCATGTTCTTGTGAAGTGTACTACTCACTACCATTACTCTCAGTTTTCTCAGTCAGCTTGCAGAGATGTTTTCTCTGAGCTTGGTGCATCATTTTCAGTGATTTAACTTGGTAAAGTTAGCTCTATAAGTCTACTATATGCTCACAAATTTTCATGTCATTTGGATGTTGCAATCTTCAGTTATGTGCATTTGAAGTCAATAGGGTCTGTTCATCTTCACTTCTCTGTCAGGTACCCGACTTTTTCACTCATCTTGTCAGAGGTGTTTCTCAGTGGTTACGTATCCAAATTCAGTGATTTAAAGCTTGTTGGATTCAGCTTTCGGTTTAGTATAACCATACAAATTTTCATAATCATTGGATTCCTACATTTTGAGTTATGCTGATTTTTTTGCTCACTGGTCTATTTCTATAGCAGCCCATGAAAATCGGGATGATGTCATCACTTGTTAAAACTCATTCTCAGTGTGTGGTTCATTATTTTTTATGAGATTACTCTTGAAAGTTAGCTATTTAAGTTGCCTAGACTTCCCCAAGAGGAATTAAGCTAATTGCTGCTGTGCTCAGAGAATTATGTAAAACACTGGACATGTGTATGAACCAAGAATAGCAAGTTTTCACCTCTGAGCTAACTCCAACTTATCTGTTTTGATCTATCTTTTTGAGAGTGATCTTCCAAGGTACATAGGGTGTCTAATACATCCATTGGCAAGCTAAAAGGGCCTACCATATACTCCTGGAGTTCATTTGGCTGGTGTAGATCAAGGATTTTGCAACACCTCTTCATCTTCAAGCACATACCTATCCATCTCTTCACAGGGAGGTCATGTGTCTCTCAAGATGTATACTTAAGATGGTGCGTCCTACCTCAGTATATGATAGATCAAACATCAAGTGTGGGACACCCAAGAATTAAGAATTTCTATGATCTTGATAAGAGGGAGTTCTATTTGCATGGAATTCCTAGGATGTCTAAGACTATGTGTGCATGAGCACAAACTTCCAAGTTTGCTTAACTTGAAATATTGAAGACATAAGCTCTTCTCAACCCATCAAAGATCTCTAATGGAAAATGGAAGCTAATCTCTATGGATTTCATTGTAGGATTACCCACATCTCAAAAAGGGCATGACTTAGTTTGGTAGCTATGGACAAGTGAGCCAAAATAGAGGGTTTAATGTAGCATGATCTACAATGAAAATTTTGAAGTTGACGAGATACTTCTACAAATTTCATGACTTAGCACTATATATTTTTAGATTATAATAGGAAACTAATTGCCAATTTTTAAAAAGTAATCTTCAAAAGTTTGAAAAAAGAGCTTTGAGTACAACCAAACATCCACAAATTGGTGTGCAAATAGAATGTATTAACAAAATCCCAAAAGACATGCTTAAATCACATGAAAAAAATATCAAACTAAATAGAAAGATTGTTTACCCATGTTAGAATTTTCATGTAGTTATGTCAATAACTCTTCCACTAAATAAAGTCCATTTGTGCCTATGTATGGGTTTCATCCAAAAGCTCCATCTGAAACAAGATTGTAGAATAAGAAATTCAAAGACGCAAAATATTTCTTGAAAGAAATGATTGCATCCATAGGCTTGAAAAGAACATTGTTAGGAAAGCCCGAGATAGAGCTAGATCCTATGCTAATCCTGAAAGGAGAGAGATCAACTTTGAGGTAGGAGAGTAAGTCTATAGTTGAGTTCCATCTAGGTCTCAAACGATGAGAATGGGAGCATGCCCAATGATTTATCCAAAGTGTTGGAGTTTGAGGTGTGCGGAAGCATGTGAGAAACACAAGGAAGAAGAAGAAGCTTGGAGCACAACACACAATACTAAATATTTTATCAAGAGAATGTACAAAGATAAGTAACGCATTAGGGTTATAGGGATCTATACAAGCCAAGGGAAATAACCTCCTAAAGAGGAAAAAGAGTGTATTGATGGTCCTAGCATGTTCACACACATCACTGTAAAAATATATCAACAAATGCCCCCTAGGAGTGATGTGGTGAATAAGGATCTTGCACTCATGTCTAAGGAAGTTCCAAGATATGTGGTATCAATCCACAAAAGGAAGTAAGCCCAAAGCTTTGCAAAAAGCTTCAAACATCTTCCTAGGCAAAACCTTTGTGGAACGGTTTGCAACATTCTCTTGTGTGGACACATATGCCAAACTAATCTCTCTAGTAGAGAAACTCTCCGAGACATAATGATGGTGCACCTCAATGTGCTTAGTGGGAGCATGGAACACAAGGTTCCTCGCAATTGCCAATATCAGTAAAGATGGTGGTGGCAGAAGGGTGACCAACACCCAGATCAGCCATAAGGTATTTGAGCTACGAACACTCGATAGTCACTCTAAAAGCTACCCTATACTCACCCTCACAACTAGGAGTGGCCACATTAGGCCTCTTCTTGCTCAATCAAAATATGCATGAGCTACAAAGCATGAAGAAAAAACCACTGGTGGACACATGAGTGCCATAGCAACTTGCCCAGTCAGAGTCAAAAAAATCATGTAAATCTAGTGGTAGTGATCCCCCCTTGGGATAAAACAATCCAAGTTGCCAAGTACCACTCAAGTAGTGAAAGATTCACTTAGCCACCTGCCAATGCTTGACACTTGGGCAATGCATAAACCTAATCTCTGAGACAAAAAATTGAATATCTGGGCAAGTAATGCAAAAGTAAATCAAGCATCCAAGATTTTGTTGATAGATAACAACATCAAATGCATCTCTAGCATCAAGACGACTCAACTGTAAACTTGTTTCCATAGGATTGGCAATAGGTTTTCAGTCTTCAAGGGCAAAACACTGCAATCATGTGTCAATATATATTTTTTGACACAAAGCTATTTTGCCATCAACTTGCATAAATTGAATGCCCAAATAATGATGCAAATGCCCCAAATGCAACATCCCAAATGAGGCATGAAAATCAGCCTTAAAATCAGCAATATGCTTCTCATTAGGACTAGTTAGCCGCATGTCATCAACATAGACAACAATGATCATAAGCACATCATTTGCATGCTTAAAATATAAGGTTCTCTTAATTGGACTATTCTAATAACCATGTGCAATCGAGTAGGCATGTATCTATTCATACCAATCATGTGGTGCTTGCTTCAAACCATATAATGCCTTTTTCAACCTTCACACTTTGTTTTCATGTGGTTTCTACACAAAACCAAAGGGCTCAAAAACATACACTTCTTCATGTAAGTCACCATTCAAAAATGTAGTTCTAATGTCCAACTGATGTACATTCCAACCATGATGAGCTGCAAGTGCATAGATGCTACAAATAGTAGTCGTTTGACGTGTAGGAGCAAAGGCCTCATCATGATCAATACCTCTTTCGTGAGCATAATATTTTGCAACAATCCTAGCCTTATACATGTCAAATGTTCCATTAGGCTTACACTTCAGTGTGCATACCCACTTAGTGCCAATGGCCTTCTTGGCATGAGGCAATTCACATAAAGACCAAGTACCATTCTTCATAATAGCATCATATTCTAATTGCATAGCAACCACCCAATTTTCTAAATTTTGTGCTTCATCAAATGAAATAGGCTCATTCTCATCACAAAGACTAGAGGCAGTCATACCATAGAAATCTAATGCAAAAGAAGTACTATTAGATCCTAAACAAGTATGATATGACAAAGGTCATCTAATTTTCTATCTTGCAAAGTCTACACGAGCCATTTAGGGCATAGTTTTTGCCTCCTCTATATCAAAATTCTCATCAACAAGTGCATCATGCAAATCTGCATTAGAAATTGAATGATCTCCATCATCATGTGGAAACCTGCAAGGGTTGAGAAATTGCCTCATTTGGACCAGCATTTGACTTTCCACTTGTAAAATGGGGAAGCAAAGTGTGATACACATCTTTGGAGCTAACTAATGTCTCTTGGTACATGAAAGTAATGGCTGAATTGCATATTCCACAAAAGCAACATCAGGGCTAGCCAAAATGCATTTAGTATGTGGATGATACAGACGATAGCCTTTGCTTTCAGAATTGTACCCAACAAAAATATTTTTCACTGCTTTATCATCCAATTTCTTGAGTTGTTGTTCAGGCACTAATGCATATGCCAGACAACAAAGGCACACAGATGAGCAACATATGGCTTGTGATCATGTCAAGCCTCATATGGAGTGATAGACTACAGTGTTTTAGTGGGACACCTGTTAAGTACATATGTTGCACACATAACAACCTCAAGCCAGAAACTACATGGTAAAGCTTAACTCTTGACCATACACCTTACCATCTCCATGCGTGAACTATTCTTCCCTTCAACAACTCCATTCTCTTGAGGTGTATATGGCATTGTACATTGATGTTTATCCCATGTTTATCCAGAAATGCATTAAAATTAGAAGAGATATATTCCACCCGTCGATTAGAATGGAGGGTGCCCATTTTACATGCGGACATGTTTTCAACCAAAACTGGAATTTTTTTGAAGCACATAAACGCTTTTGACTTTGGTATCAATGGATATACACATGCATGCTTGGAAAAATCATCAATGATAGTCACGAAGTAAAGGTAGTTCCCAAAAGCAGGTATTTGCATAGGACTACAAAATTCACTATGAACAAGCTGAAAATTTTTAATAGCTCATATTGAACCATATTTTGGGAATGAGGAACACTACATTTTGCCCAAAATATTGCCTTCATAGACATGTTTACCAGGTGCCTTAGGTTTGGGTAGAGAGGACACCATTTCACATTTCTACAGGCATAGCAAACTAGCAAAATTTAGATGACCATAGCGTGCATGTGAAAGCTTTGCATCTAACATAGCTTGAGAACCTTGCACTCCACATGCTGAATCATTCATAGATTTTTCATAATCTATGATCTTATACAACCCATGACATAAAACGCAAGAAGCAATGATGACATCAACATTTGATAGATCATGAATTGTACGATAGGATAAGAGGTGTTTTTGGTGCATATGAAAGTATTCCCTGTAGGGACAGGCTCAAGTGAAGTGAAGAAACTGTGTTGTGAGGTAATATGTTTGGTTGCCCCACTAGTAAAGTACCAAAAATTTGAGTCTACTATAGACAAACATTGTTCATCAGAAGATGGATCATAACTGAAAAACAATAGTAAATGCCCATTCTTCATTATGCACAAGATTTGCATACTCTAATTTGGGTGTACAGACCTTTGCAACAACCGTTCCGGCCTCTTTTTTCTTTGCCTCTTTTGCATCGAGTTTTGGACAACTCTTTATGACATGATAATTTCCTTTACACTATTTGCAAAACAATTTCTGCTTTTATGTTCTCATCTCGTCTTTGTAATCCTTCTTTGATTGTGCTGAATTAGCAAATTTTAGCTTACTATTAGATGAGCTCCATTTACCTTTGCCCTTCTGATAGCCAAGAAAGCTTGATCTACAACATGAACACTGTACCTATTGTGCCTAGACTAATCTTCCTACAATAGAACAGAGACATAATTGTCAAATGTTAAGGCATTTGGATTGCCTTTCATCATCAGTCAAAGAGTAGAAGCAAAACTCTAATATGAATCTGGAAGACCATTTAGAATAGTTTGCACAAGTGAACTATCAGGCAAGACTTCATTAGCAGAAATCAACTGCTCCTTTAAATCTTTGATCTTTGTCAAAAAAGTTTCCATGGATTCATTCATGCGATCACTCTCCAACTATTTTCGAAGGTAAGAACAAGCCTCATTCCTTGCCTCGTATAAAGCGATAAGTGCATCCCAAGCATCCTTTGCTATGTTGCAGGAGTGAATGTGAGGAATAATGGCACATTTGTTAGACGAGGCTATCAGTGCATGTGCTTGAGCATCTCTGCCATCCCAACGAAGTTGCTCTACAAAAGGTGCAACAAGAACTGCAACACAAACACGAACCTGAAGATCATCATTTTCAACACCATCTATATCACCTTCAATAACTCTATTTGCAGGTGTATTAGGAAATTTTTCAACACCATACACAATATTCCATAGTCCTTTTGTGACCAATACATGAATTACCAAATATGCCCATAATGGGTAATTGATACCATCCAACTTATCCTAAACAACCAACATATGGAATACATCATTGCTTTCAGTTATGGCCACTAACTAAAATACCCTGATGGAAAAAAAATGACTATATCTCAAAAATTTGAATAGAACTACCCTGTCAAGTTCTGCTAAACCTGTAGCACACTTCAAGCTGCGTACAATGACGAAGTGAAACTTGTATATATGTTCGGCATAAAAAAGTTAAAATTATCAAAACAAGCTCAAATCATGATTCAATACCACATAACAAAGTTGTTTTGAACTCCTAATTGTTTTGAGTATGCTCGCCAATTTTCATGAGATTCTAAGACTGTGATCGGAGGGGTGTTGAAAATGCCCTGGATGAAGTGGCGACTTGCTCTGATACCAATTGTTGGAGTTTGGGATGTGGGGAAGCACACAAACAACACAAGGAAGACAAACAACAACAAGAAGAAGAAGCTTGGATCACAACATACAATACCGAATTTATTACCAAGAGAATGTACAAAGATAAGTAGCATGTTATGGTTATAGGGGTATATACAAGCTGAGGGAAAAGACCTCCTAAAAGGGGAAAAAAGTGTCTTGGCGGTCCTACTGTGTTCGCACATATCACTGCCCAAATATATAAACACCAAGTATTGTGTTCCTTTGACAATACTTGCAAGAGTAGGAAATAAAGCCATCCCCAAATTTCAAAGGAGAGCTAGATCCATACGGTCTTTCATTTAAGCTAGCTAAAGAGAAATTTGGGTGAATTTGATAAGCTCGTTCTAGATAGTGAGGTTGTGGATGATTAGTTCATTAAATCCTTTCATGTGAACTTTAGAGGCTATTACACACTTAAGAGACATAGACTAAGAGTCACCTATATGAGGAGTGATTGTTGAAATGGAAAGATAGCTCAAAGGATGCTACTACATGAGAGAGGATAACTACTATTCAAAGATGAATTACACTTAACTTTTCAAGAGTCTAGTTAAGGAGAAAAATATAAGGAAGCAACACATCATGGAGATCACTATGTACAAGGTTTATATAGGGGCTAGTGGGAGCAACCATTATATGTTTGTTCTAGTACACCTTCCAATTCTGTTTTTAAGGACAAAAAAATAGAATTAACTGGAAGGAAAGGTTGCAAAGGATTCCAAAAAAAGCACACGCATGTATTGAAACAAGACATGGATGTTTTGGCCATAAAGTTACAAAGATGCTTCAAATATAGATATTACTTTCACATTTCAAGTGTTTTCTTAGACTTTTGTTCATACTTGTTCTCATCTTTTTTTCTTCTACCCATTAAAGGGTTTCACTTGTTCAGCTTGTATCTTGAGTAGCCGAATTCAAACATACTCAAACATATCAAAGGGATATTCTAGTTCTCCTTGATCAATAGAAATAACACTTTCCAATATTCATGATCTTATTTACCAAAGATGGACCTTTCTTAGAATTAAAAGTGAATGTAAACCAAAGGAAAATTTTTAAAGGCTTGTAGATCAGATTAGCTGATACTTGTAAGCCAAATTTCATGAGCAAAAGTGGATCATCATCAATAATATCATGAACAATAAAAATAGAAAATGAAGAAAAAGATTTCTTCAAAGAAATATTTCAAGTCAGGTTTCAAGTAGATTTGACATGGAATCTATGGTGATAGACAATGATATTTAACCCTTTTATTTAACCTTGTATTATTTATGTTCTTCTTTGCCTGTGTGCATAGTTGCATGAAAATTTCTATGCGGTTGTGCACAATATGTACATCCAAAGAAGAATTCCAATAGCACTTCATCTATAGAATTTGGAAACCATTAAGAGATTGTAAAATTCATGGAGCTTATTGTCATTAATTTTTTATTAATGTTGCTATTGCTATTACTATTATTATTGTTGGTATTGTTCTTACTATTATTATTGTTGATGTTGCTAGTAGAAGCAACATTACCAGTAGTTTGAACCAGTGGCTCTTTAAGAATTTAATAGTGAATAAGAATAGTACATTGTAACAATACCAAAAGGATCCATTTCATGCAAATTAAGAGTTTTGGAGTCTACAATATTGCAAAAGGTTGATAACTTAATAGTGCATGACTAAGCCATATTATTGGATGAAGGCTAATATTGACTCTTAGTACGGTGTATCCATATCAAGAGGACCCTGGAATATAGAAAAATCTTGGCATTCTACTTAATAGTTCAAATTATATCAAGTTTGTTTGGCCTAAGTTTATACTTCAAAGTATATAAGAACTATTTGTGTATGATGGTTCTTAGGATGGATCAAATCTTCCTAGAACCATCATATTAGAAAGTATTGCATGAATTTTCGGCTTTATATTATACTAAAACAAGCTAAGAGGCTATGCACATATAAAGAAAACATAATGTAGAAAATTCAAGGTTTATGCATGGTTTCCTATGTTCAGGTTGAACGTTTTTTATGAAGATAACTTGCTTTATTATTTTTACTCTTTTAAGTTTCCTCAAACCGGAACCAAGCAGTCGGAGTGTCCATCCATTTCTTGTTCACTTCTTCATATGACCCTTTCCTAATCATTCTGCACTTCTTCCTCTCACTTTTCACATCAACATTGTTTTTTTTCTTCATTGTATATGGTCTTTTATTCTTCTTCAAATGACCTTTTCCCAATCTTCACTCCTTCGTCTCGCTTTTCACATCAATATTGTGTTTTTCTTCATTGTATATGTTTTCCTACCTCCTCTTTGGAGTGGTATTAAAACTACACAAAGGAGTGCAATAGTAAGGCTTCTTTGAAATTGTATCGAAAAAATTGGAGTGGTACTAAAACTACACAAAGTAGTGCAATCTCAAAGCTTCTTTGAAACGGTATTCAAAATTTGCTGGTAATAGATCGCCCATTTGAAGAATCAGTACTTTTCATCTTTTCCTTTGACCTAAAGAAGTCCTTTGGTAAAGCTTTTGATACAATTGTACATAAAATCATCGTTTATTTTGAGAAATCAAAAGTATGCCTTATTATTATTATTATTATTATTATTATTATTATTATCATTATTATTATTATTATTATTGCTTTTCTTTTTAAAGGAAGTTTTATCACTCAAATCTACTTTTTGACATTAGTTTGGACTAATTTGAAAGTACATTGAAATACAAACATAGTATCCATGGAATCTTTGAATCTCACAAAATAAGAATTGGATGTCTAGCAACTACTAAGTTATTGAGTCTGAAAGCCTCCTAAGGTCAACACTAAGAAGCGATTGCCTTAAGGCTAGATGAGATAACTGGTTTGAACTCAATAGTTCAAAAGCCCAATGATCCCTGAAGGTACTAGTTTTAACATATCATCACCTACGTGGTGAGGGATGTCCAAAATCATGCCTATAATGGAAAGAAGTTGATTAGAGAAGATTTAGCTCACCTCTTGATGTGATTGGACCTCAGTTTTTACATGTATATGCTTTTGATTGGTTAAAGAGGTTGGTATGTGACCTTTAAAGCCTCTAATGAGTTGTATTATGACTTAGAGTCATGGAAATACATGCTCAAGCTGTCCCCTTGCTTAAGCACACCCACTAATAGCTATTCTCTACATATTTTGCAAAAATTTCACTTTTATATACTCTATCTATCTAGATGATTTTGGCAGACCCCCCAGTCTTGGAGTTGTTGTTTCTCCTTCATTCCGAATCCATTTGCAATGATTTTTGTCTTGTTAGAAATCTTATAGGTTCTGCTTTCAGTGATATAAGTATAAGTCTTGGGTTCAATGCCTGGAAATGTGCAAAGAAGCCTCCAGATTAATGTCTATGTAGTTAACTAATACTCTATGAAAAGATCAAGTTATCTGTTTTGTTTGCAGTTGGTTGAGGCATCATCCAGTATCCAAATGGAGTGATTTTACTCTCATTTGAAATCTCTCTAATTCTAGTTTAAGGTTGCAAAGTTTCATTTTCATTATCTACATGTACTTAGAGAAACTCAAAACATACAGATCCTATGTCATGAAAAATTCATGATCCTAAGAGGGTTCATTTGCTTTTGTTGTGCACATAGGAGTGTTTATCCTCCAACAGTGGTATCAGAGCTATAAGTGGAGTACCAAAGAGACAATAAGGAGCTATGGAAGTGAAGTAAAGAATTCATCAAAGCTTTAAGGAAGGGAGCAAAAATGAGCACATCAATGACAAGGGGAAGCAAAGAAGTCATCGAATCAAAGACAAAACATCTTCAAGAGGAATAGCTGTATTTTTAAAGGTAAAATCCATCTTTTCCAACTTCATTGCATCAAGGGGGAGGCTCAAAAGAGCTAGAGGGCACCATGGTTGATCTCAATGCTCAGATTGAGAAGCTCGAAAAGGGAAACTACCAAACATGGCGATTTACAATAAGCAATTTTTTGATGGGGAAAATTTTGTGCGGACTTGAGTGGTAGAGAGCCAAAACCCTATATAGAAGAGGTAAAGCCAACCAATGAACAGAGAAGAGTAGTAACAAAGTGGGGTGAAAGGGACAAAAGAGTCTTTTTAGCAACTCCATGATAGGGCATATTCAAGATTTGGATAGCTTGAAGAAGGTATGGGAGTGCTTGGAGAGATTCTACTCAACCTCCACAAAAGCTAGAAAATTCAGCTCAAGAATGAGCTAAATAATCTTAGGAAAGGCCTCTCTCAAGGTGCTAATGATTACATATTAAAGGTTAAAATGCTTGCGGATGCACTAGGGTCAATCGGTTGTGCCCTAGATGATGACGATCTTGCTGCCCACACCCTAAATGGAATTAGGGATGATGAAAAATGGAGGGCATTCACAACTTCTGTGTATGAAAGGGAATCACTTCCTGATTTTAATCAATTAATCAATCTCATGGTGATAGAGGAGATGAACCTTGGTGGCCATAATGCCAAGGATAACCAAGGGAAATTACTGTATGTAGGTAGAGGATGAGGAAGACACAAGTGAGGTGCTACAAGAGGAAGAGGAAGATATCAAAGCAGCCAAAGAGGTCAAGGATAACAAGAAAAGGTAGGGCAAAGAGGCGGAAGAGCAACAAATAGAGGAAGAGGTGCAATATTTTGTGGAAGAGGAAAACCCACTTCAAATGGATGTTTTGTATGTGGTAAGCTAGGTCATTTTGAAAATGAATGTTATCATAGAGCTCAAAGACCAGGGAATCAAAGCAACAACAATTATAGAGGGAAAGGTAACTATGCAAACACATCATCTAGCCAAGGGAATGATTATTTACTTGCCATGAGGTATGTTGAAGATACAACTCAAGCTAGTGAAGATATATGGTATATAGACAATGGATGTAGTAGTCATTTGTCATGTCGGAAGGATATTTTTAGTAATTTGCAAGTCCCAAAGCATCAAGGAAATGTGGAAGCACGTAATAACTCAAAGCATACCATTCAACCTATGGGAGATATTAGTTTGGAAGGAAATCAAAGGGCAAAGTGCTTGTCAGAGGTGTAACATGTCCCTACTATTACCAAAAACTTGATTTCGGTAGGCCAAATGGTAGAAAAAAAGGCTATCGAGTTAGGTTCAATGAAAGAGGATGTTTTATTGAGGATCTAAGGGAAGGTTTCAAGCTCATAGGAAAAGGAAAGAAGGGAGAATGTTCACAATGGACATAAATCAGCCACACCATTCAATGTATGTCACATATGGAGACAAGAGGATAGCATATTTGGATCTGTGGCATAAATGAATAGGTCACATGAACCTAAAAAAGCTCAAGGACATGCAAAGGAGGAGCTTGGTGTTACCATTAGTGTCCATGTGAATGGCTAAATGGCCATCGGACACTTCTTTGTATATGGTCTTTAATAAAACATATAGTGGCCTGGTCAATCATAGACTGTAAGATTGACCGCATTTGTAAGACCTAAGAAGTCTGTCTTCGTGCTCCCTGTGTACTGTGCTTTTCTACATATTTTGTAGCCTCTGTGCGGATTACCTTGTGCAACCCTAGGAGCTTAGTTTTGTACTCCAAGAATATCATCGTGGAGCTCACAAGAAGGAGAGCACTTTGTGGTGCATCGCCATCAAAATACTTCACTGGTATTAGAGCAGTTTGACACAGAAGCTTTGTCTCTTTTGTGCAAGCGAAGCAAGCATCCCCCCTTGGCTTCTCCAAGGCTTACGACTAAGGTGGTGACCAAGGCATAGACCTTGGCATACCTTGTCATCCGAGTCATGGAGGTCACCGTTGGCACCGTTGGCTATGCGCAAGGGAGGACCTCAACGATCAAGGAAGATAGAGGTTCCTTGAACTTCTCAGGAGGTCACCCATCCTAGTATTATTCCCCCCAGAGCTCGCTTAATCATGGCAATCTCTTGCCGCTAAGCTACACACTTGTGGTGTCTAAAGAACATGTTTTGGTCGCTCAAAGCTTCACTCTTTTCTTTCAAAGCCTATTTTTGAAGCATTTTTTGGGTGTCTTTTGGAGCCATTTTCGAGTACTTTTGCACATAGTTCTCTTCAAACATGTTCAAGAAAATCAAGGTGTATTCTTTGTACTTCTTTGACAATAAATATCAACCTTTGGGGCTGTGTTTTCAGCCACACTCATAAAACATTACCTTGAACATGTTTTGGTCCCTCAAAGCTTCACTCTTTGCGTTCAAAGCCTGTTTTTGAAGCATTTTTGGGGTGTCTTTTGGAACATTTTGGAGTATTTTTGCACATAGTTCTCTTCACATGTCCAAGAAAATCAAGAAGTGTATTCTTTGTACTTCTTTGACAATAAATATCAACCTTTGGGGCTGTGTTTTCAGCCACACTCATAAAATTAAAGGTTTCTCAAAAGGTTTTCAGTTTTGGTGGAGCAACTGCTACAAATTTTATGTAAGTTTTTTGAGCAGAAAACATCGGAGTTGACAGACACTTGCAAGTGTTTTTGGCTAGTTTTTGGGTTGTGCATTCAACCTTTTAGTATCATTTCAATGCATATATTGAGCACATACATACCATGTACGCTTCTATGGATACCACTTCTATATGCCCATGTGGTCATTGATATAGCGGTTATGTTTTTTGCATAAAACCTTTTACATTTGATAAAGAGGGTCGTGGTGAGTTTTTCTTAACTAAGAGACACCCAAATGTCAAGGTCTCTTTGTTGATGTAGGTGGAAGACTTACCTAGCCTCTTGATCCTATAACTGGGAGAATATAACATCAAAATCATTTAGATGAGCAACAACACTATTTGTGTCCTTCATGCAAAGGTCATGTAATTTTCTCATCAGATACACTTTATTTGATGTTGTCTCTTTTTCATATGTATTGCATAACTTCTTCCAAAGCTCCTCTACACTTTCACAATCTAATATTGTAAAGTAAACATTATTTTCCAGGTGCAAGCGAATGGTAGACCTTGCCATTTCATCTAACGTGTCCCAATCATCTTCATCCATGTCAACATTCTTTGAAATCCCATGTATTGGCTTCCATTGCCTCCTTTGAATCAGCACATCTTTAATTTGATTCTTCCATAGAGCAAATTTTGTGCCATCAAATTTTCAGATCTCAAAATGGTCTTTGCCGTGCAACTTATAGCTCCTCCTTGGAACACTGGCACTAGAACCTGATCCACCAGATGTGCCTTAGACCTCTGATGCCATGATGGTAGAGAACCAAATAGAATGATAATGGAGCTAGACGAGTCCAAACACCAATGAATAAGTGTAGCAAGGAGTAAATCGAGCACTGTATGGTTGACAAAACCAAAAGTCTAGAAAAATTTTTCCAAAGTATCCTCTGCAAAATGAGAATATGTCTAGTGTCAAAATATCATAAAACTGCAAGTATTCACATGTCTATCTGCATAGTGAATCATTGACTCTGTTGCATATAATCAGTTACCCGATAAAAGCCAACTAGGCTTATCGAGCACCTATGAACAACTATCATACATCTCTGATATGGATAATGAAATGAAAGCAATATTGTTGTTATGCACCTTGCCATCATCATGGGATATGTTTTGCACAACTATTAGCAATAGTGCACCTCGTGGTAAACTTGTCTATGATGACATATGTGGAGCACTCTTGAGTGAGGAGATTCATAGAAAATCTATGGTTGGCACTCAGAGTGGAGATGCATATAATGTTTGTGATTCTTACCAAGGAAAGAATCAACAACGTGGAAGGAGCAAGAAGAACAAGGAAAAGAATGGCCAACAGAATAAGAATATGAGTAAATCAAGGAAGAGGGATATTGAATGCCATTATTGTCATAAGAAAGGACACGTGAAGAAAGATTGTTATGCATTAAAGAATGCTAAAGGTAAAGGACAGAATGTTGATGATCATGTTAAACAATTACCTACACCATCTACTTTGATTGTGAAGATTGAAGAAATTAATGCCATATTTTATGATGACGATGTGTTGACACTTGATAGCACTATGTCAGCTAAGGCTCTTATGGCTGATTGTCTTTCCCACACGTGGCTCCTAGATTCTGGTGTTTCTTTCCATGTGACACCACACCTCTAATTATGCAGCAAAGTCTCTTGGTACCATGAGACTTGGTGAATCTTACCAATGTGATGTTGTGGGGATTGGAGATTTGGTTGTGTAGTTCATTGATGGTTCAAAATTTACTATGCACAATGTACACCATGTACCTCAATTATCATGCAGTTTGATGTCAGTTGGTCAACTTGATGACCTTTAGAAGGTGGTCTTCTATGCTCAGTCCTTTTGTATATCAAAAGGCAATATGGTTATTGCAAAAGGAAGCAAAGTTGGCTCACTTTATCCTTTATTTGTATCACATAAAGAACACTTGTTAGCTGTTACTGAACATCCTATGGGTTGTATTTTGTTGGAACAAGCCAATCACAAATTGGTGATTATAGAGATCTTGAAGAAGGTTTATGGTCAGAATGAAGTGAAGGAAAACACTTGTGAAAGTGAAGAAGATTTCAGGGTGATGTCTTGTACACATATGTACATATAAGTGAAGAATCTTGTAAATTGAGTATAGTAAACCTTTAGGATGATAAAGAGCAATGTCATAGATACGGGATGAGTCAAAAGTCATGTATATATAAGTTAATGATGACAAGAAATATGTAAGAGAGTCATTTGTAGATGACAAACTTCAGAAAGATGTGTAGAGAGTTTTTTTCAAAAAAATAGTGACGGGTTTTTCTCTGAATGCTCTCTGTCTGATCACGTGGATCAGAAATCCTTTTGTACACATCTAATTGAGAAGCTAATGAAGCTATGTCTAGAGTTTCAGAATCTAATTCCTTTCCTACTGTGAGAATGATCAATAGGAACATTCATATGTGAACTTTGGAAACTGAAGTCTGAGAGTAGCGCACTTTTCCGTCTCAGTATTTTGAGCAGATCTGAGTGTATACTGTAAAGTTTTTGATGAGTGAGCACTTAAAATTTAAGTTAGAAGATAAGGAAGCTATAGCTAAAAGCATTTAGCAAAACGGGTTTCAGATTGGGAGAAATCAACTTAAGAAGTTGACTATGTCGAAGGCGCAACTTCTGAGAGACACTTTCTGACATATCTTTGATCTTAATGATCAAATTAACCTTTTGGTGATTAGTTTTGAGAACTAATGATTGACATGATTGCGCAAAGGTATTGCGAATACTTGTGCATCATTTACTTGAAGAAATTTGAAGTTTTATGCAGGTAATGAAGTTGATTCCTGAAGCAGACTTTCTGAAGTAAACACTTCTTCACTTAGAGAAGTGTTGATTGAAGTTTTGGTAAAGAAGAACATTGTTTGTGTAGAGTTTGGTTTATAACTGATATAGAAGTGTTCTTAAGTCAGTATAGATCAAACCTTTGGAGATTAAGAGGTCTCCAACAGTGGTATCAGAGCTGAAGGTGAAATACAAGAGAAGAAAAGACAATTGAAGTTCCGACTGGTGCAGATATTGGAGATCTTCCAAATCAAAGGAGGACAAGGACAAATTATTGAAGATAACTTGCAGGAGTTCAAAGCACGAGTTCGAAAAGAATCAAGAAGGACAAAGCTTATATCAAAGGTACACTTTATCCTTATAAATCATAGTAATTGCAGATACAGAAGGTCAAGGATGGGAGAAAGCTTGCAGATTGATAAGCTAGATAGGGAGAACTATCCAGCTTGGTCCATGAGGATGGAAGCACACCTCATGAGCAAAGACCTTATGGTATTTATTACAGGAGATGAAGAAAAACCTGAATTTGCAGATCCTAGTATTCCAACTAGGGAAGAGCTTGCAAACTTGAAGGCTTGGATGAGAAAGGATGCTCAAGCAAGGAGTATCATTTACATGGCTGTAAATGATTATCTTCTACCTCACATCAGAGGTTTGGAAAGTGCTACAGATGTTTGGAATGCCTTGGAAGAGCATTTCCAAAATACAACTAAGTCAAGGAAGTCCTCACTATGGGCTGAGTTCACAACCTTCAAGAAGAAGAGCTCACAATCAATTTCTGATTATGTGGCAAGGATGAAGGATATTGCAGATAGCTTGGGAGCAGTGGATGAAGACATTGAAGAGGAAAAGTTGGTAAGACAAATACTTACAGGTCTGAGAGGAGATGAGAAGTGGAAGCCTTTCATATTGTCCATAGAGTTGTCACTTGATCACTTTACTCCTGATCTTAATCAATTGCTAGGACACATGCTAACCTTTGAGCAGGATCTTAAAGGAGACAATGATAGAAGTACAAGTCAAGCTATGTACTCCAAGGACAAGAAAAAGAGTGGCAAGGGAAAGCAATCGAATGATGATGAAGGGAATTCAAATCAAGCTAACTTCACAAAAGGGAAGATGAATTTCAGAGGTAAAGGAAGAGGAGGTAAGAACAAAGATAATGCTAAAGCTTGTTGGATTTGTGGCAGAACTAATCATTTGGCAAATGACTGTTGGTATAACAATCAAAATGGTGGAAACAATAATCAGAATTATAATCAAAGAGGTAGAGGAGGCAGAAACCAAAGAGGCAATTTCAGAGGAAGAGGTGGTAGGACATCATATGGAAGAGGAGGTGGAAGAAACTTCCAATCTCAGTCCTACAACAACAATTATTACAATTATGCATCAGATCAGAAGGATGATATGACTCTTATCTTGAATGCAACTCATGAATCAATGGGAGAAGATCAAAGAGTGTTTTATATTGACTCAGGGTGTAGCAACCATCTGAGTGGGAATCTATCCTTGATGACTGATATGGAAGCAAGGGTGAATGGACATACAGTTCAAACAGGTGATAATACCAAACACAAAGTGGAGAGCATTGGATCAGTGAAGACAAAGAGTGGAAGTACACTTCTGAGCAAGGTACTTTATGTTCCTACTATTCCTAAAAATTTGATAAGTGTAGGGCAAATTGTGGAGAAAGGATATGAGGTAAGATTCACAAATGATGGTGTTTATATGCAAGATCCAAATCAGGGATATAGAAACATAATTGCAGGTAAAAAGGAAGGAAGATTGTTCACTCTCAAAGTCCAAGGTAATGTGGGACATGCATTATTTACCTATGGAAGTCAAAAGGTATCTGAATTAGACCTATGGCATAAAAGGCTAGGTCATTTCAATGAGAGAGCTATAAAGGAAATGTCAAAGAATCAGGTGGTGCTTGGTTTGCCAAATATTGAAGGGCAACATATGGTGTACAAGTGTGAAGCTTGTCAATTAGGTAAAGCACATAAAGGTTCTTACAACAAATCAGGGTACAAGCATTCAAATATGCTTGAATTGGTTCATACAGATGTATGGGGTCCCTCAAGGGACTATAGCATAAATGGATCCAGATATTATGTGTTGTTTGTTGATGATGCAACCAGGTGGATTACTTTGTATGTAATCAAGGATAAATCAGAAGTTTTGAAGACATTCAAACATTTTCATGCCTATGCAGAAAGGATCACAGGGCAAAAGCTTAAGAGGTTAAGGTCAGATGGAGGGGGAGAGTATTTCTCTAAAGAGTTTGATGATTATTTGTGGAATGCAGGTATAAAAAGAGAAGTAACTTGCAGGTATTCCCCTCAACAGAATGGAGTAGCAGAAAGGAGGAATAGGACTCTTGTAGAATTTGCAAGAGCTATGATGAAGGAAAAGAATTGTCCAAATTACTTATGGGCAGAAGCCATTAACACTGCAACATACCTTGTGAACAGGTTGCCTTGTAAAGCATTGGATGGAGGAACCCCTTATGAAGCATGGTGGGGTAAGAAACCTACCCTTGATCATTGTAAGGTATTTGGATGTATTGCATATGCTTATGTTCCTTCACAATTAAGACATAAGCTAGAACCAAAAGTAGAGAAGTATGTGTTTATTGGATATGATGATAGACAGATGGGTTACAGGTTGTGGAGTCCATCCGCAAAGCAATTTCTTGTTACCAAAGATGTGACATTTGATGAGCAAAATACATGGTATATAGGATCAAATGATTTTACAGGTGTTGAAGAAATACAAAGGAAAGGAAAGGCAAAAGTAAAAGTGTGTGAAGAAGTTGTTGATGAAGTTGACTCTAGAAGTAGATTGCAGGATCATGTAGAAGAAGGGCCAAGATTTGATCCAGAGTCAAATGAGGCTGAAACTTCGAGAAGTGGAGAAATCAGAAGATCTACAAGGGAAAGGAAAGAACCTATAAGGTATAGTTATGATACATCTTTCCTAACAACAAAAGATTATGCTTACATTGTGAAGACAGAAGAAGATCCAACCACTTATGAAGAAGCCAAAGGTAAACAGAATTGGGAGAAGGCAATGCAGGAAGAGTATGATGCTCTACTTGAAAATGAAACTTGGGAATTAGTACCAAGACCAAAGAATCAGAAAGTCATTGGATGTAAGTGGGTATATAAAACAAAGAGGTTTGCAGATGGTAAGGTGTCTAGATACAAGGCTAGACTTGTGGTCAAAGGTTTTGCCCAAACTTATGGGGTAGATTATGATGAAACCTTTAGTCCTGTTGCTAAGATGTCTACAATTAGGACATTGATTGCTATTGCTGCTTGTAAGGGATGGAAATTATCACAATTGGATGTGAAAAATGCATTTTTAAATGGATACATTGCAGATGAAGTATACATGGAGCAACCAGAAGGCTTCATGGAATCAATTGGATTAGATTATGTGTGTAAGCTCAAGAGAGCCTTATATGGGTTGAAGCAAGCCCCAAGAGCTTGGAATTACAGATTGGTCAAGTTCTTGAATGAATGTGGATTTCAAGCATCAAAGGCAGATAGTAGCTTGCTAGTGAAGGCAAGTGAAAATGGATACATTTACATGTGCATTTATGTTGATGATATTATTGTCACAAGAACAGATGCTCAAGGAATCAATGAACTCAAAAGGCAAATAGAGAAGGAGTTTAAGATAAGTGATTTGGGAAACTTATCTTATTTTCTAGGAATGCAGATTGTGTATACTCAACATGGAGTATATGTTTCACAAGAGAGGTATTTGAAGTCTAGTCAAGTTTAACATGGAGGATTGCAAGATCTCAACTACACCATTGGAGGTAAATCATAAGTTGAGCAGGTATGGAGGTGAAGAATTCAATGATATGAAGAAATATCAGAGTTTGGTAGGTAGTTTAATCTATGCTACCTTGACAAGGCCAGATTTATCATATGCAGTAGGTGTGTTGTCACAATTTATGCATTGTCCAAAGAAGACTCATTGGATTGCAGCCCAAAGGGTACTCAGATATATCAAAGGAACCCTAAGTGAAGGTTTGTATTATGGTTTCACTTCTGATACAAGAATCAAAGTGTTTAGTGATGCAGATTGGGCAGGTGACTCAGATGATAGAAGGTCTACTCATGGGTATCTCTGTTATATTGGAGATAATCTAGTTTCTTGGTGTTCAAGGAAGCAACATACAGTTGCTTTATCATCCACAGAAGCTGAGTATAAGGGAATGGTAGAAGCTGCAAAAGAAGTGATATGGTTGAAGACCTTGATGAAAAGTTTTGAGACTGATCATAGTATTCCAATTATTTTTGGAGACAATATGAGTTCTTTGTATTTGGCAGCTAACCCTGTTTTTCATGCCAGGACTAAGCATATAGAGATTCAGTATCATTTCTTGAGGGAAAAGGTACTAGATAAAGAGATTGAAGTGATGTACACTCCAACAAAAGAACAAGTGGCAGATATGATGACAAAGAGCTTGGATGGACCTAAGCTACAGAGATTCAAGGAGATGGCAGGAGTGAAGAAGAATGGAATAATCACAATTAGTGATTAAGGGGGAGCTGTTGGAACAAGCCAATCACAAATTGGTGATTATAGAGATCTTGAAGAAGGTTTATGGTCAGAATGAAGTGAAGGAAAACACTTGTGAAAGTGAAGAAGATTTCAGGGTGATGTCTTGTACACATATGTACATATAAGTGAAGAATCTTGTAAATTGAGTATAGTAAACCTTTAGGATGATAAAGAGCAATGTCATAGATACGGGATGAGTCAAAAGTCATGTATATATAAGTTAATGATGACAAGAAATATGTAAGAGAGTCATTTGTAGATGACAAACTTCAGAAAGATGTGTAGAGAGTTTTTTTCAAAAAAATAGTGACGGGTTTTTCTCTGAATGCTCTCTGTCTGATCACGTGGATCAGAAATCCTTTTGTACACATCTAATTGAGAAGCTAATGAAGCTATGTCTAGAGTTTCAGAATCTAATTCCTTTCCTACTGTGAGAATGATCAATAGGAACATTCATATGTGAACTTTGGAAACTGAAGTCTGAGAGTAGCGCACTTTTCCGTCTCAGTATTTTGAGCAGATCTGAGTGTATACTGTAAAGTTTTTGATGAGTGAGCACTTAAAATTTAAGTTAGAAGATAAGGAAGCTATAGCTAAAAGCATTTAGCAAAACGGGTTTCAGATTGGGAGAAATCAACTTAAGAAGTTGACTATGTCGAAGGCGCAACTTCTGAGAGACACTTTCTGACATATCTTTGATCTTAATGATCAAATTAAACTTTTGGTGATTAGTTTTGAGAACTAATGATTGACATGATTGCGCAAAGGTATTCCGAATACTTGTGCATCATTTACTTGAAGAAATTTGAAGTTTTATGCAGGTAATGAAGTTGATTCCTGAAGCAGACTTTCTGAAGTAAACACTTCTTCACTCAGAGAAGTGTTGATTGAAGTTTTGGTAAAGAAGAACATTGTTTGTGTAGAGTTTGGTTTATAACTGATATAGAAGTGTTCTTAAGTCAGTATAGATCAAACCTTTGGAGATTAAGAGGTCTCCAACATATTTGACACGGTCGTTTGGGCCATATATCTCGTAGTGGAATGGAAAATCTTTCTCATTTTGGCTACTTACCTGTGTTATCTTTCAATGATTTTTCATTTTATGAGCATTGTCAATATGGAAAGCAAACCAGAAATGTGCATAGAATGCACATTGACTCTTCAATTCCCCACTAGATCCTTCGGTGGTTCTCTTTACTTTGTCACTTTCATAGATGATGCCACTAGAAAAGTCTAGGTGTATCCTATCAAATTGAAGGATGAGGTATTCCATACTTTCAGAAAATGTAAAAAAGGAACTAAGCTTAAGACTTTACATTCACATAATGGGGGTGAGTATACCTCACATGAATTTAGCCTTTTCTATCAATCTAGAGGGATTCGTAGAGAGTTTATAGCTCCTTATACCCTAGTACAGAATGGTGTAGCTGAAAGGATGAATAGAACTATTCAAGATAGAGTAGTTTCTATGTTGCATCATGCAAACCTCTCACAAGGCTTTTGGGTAGAAGCAATATTGATTAAACTTCATGTGATTAATTTTCCACCTAGTACTGCGAAAGGTCTGAAAGTGACACAAGATTTATGAACAAGGAAGCCACCATACTATGATCATCTTTGAGTTTTTGGGTGTGAAGCATATGTTCATATACCCAACAGTCTTAGTCAAAAGTTGGACCATAAGTCAAAGAAATGCATTTTTCTTGGATATGTTTGAGAAGGACAATTTGGATATTGCTTATGGGATACTGAAACACAGTTAGTGATCAGAAGTAGTTATGTCATTTTCAATGAGTCTAAGATGCATAAACAACCCATTAAGGAGGTTGAAGTGAAAAGAGTGGTGTTTGAGGATACTAGTCCTCCAATTAGCATGCATAAAAATGTTGCACATAGGGATGTTCAAGAGAATGTTCGATTAGATCAGTCTGCACATGTTCCTGTTCAGCAACCATTGTGATGCTCTACACGTGTCTCACATCCACCTGTCCAAGTTTAGATTTTGTTATGCTAACAGAGGCCGGTGAGCCTTCTTGCTACAAAGAGGCTATGTAGACGGAGGATCATGTCAAGTGGGAGCGTGCCATGAAGAGTGCGCTGGATTCTATTCACAAGAATGGTACTTGGGATTTAGTACCTTTGCTAAAGGGAAAGAAAGGTTTACCATGTAAATGGGTATATAACCTGAAATTCACATCAGATAGTGCTTCTCCAAAGTATAAAGCACGACTTGTTGCAAAGGGTTTTAAGCAACAACATGGTGTTGATTTTGAGGAAGTCTTCTCTCTAGTGGTCAAGATGACTACCCTGCGCAAAGAGATGCTCAGATGGAAGCTTGATATGCTTGATACTTTATGTCGATGATATGTTGATTGTTGGGAAGTCCTCTTATGACTTGTCAATTCTCAAAAGGAAGTTGAGTCAGACATTTGATATGAAGGATTTGGGGGATGTCAAACATATTCTTGGCATGCGCATTACTCGTGATAGGAGTAAAAGATGCATATACTTGTCTCAAAGTGAGTACATATCCAAAGTACTTCACAGGTTCAATATGCATGGTGGAAAGGCATTGAGTACACCTTTATCCACATATGTGAAATTGAGCAAGGATAATTGCCCCAAATCAGATGAGGAAAAGGACTTCATGACCAAAATTCCCTATCGGTCTATTGTTGCTAGTCTCATGTATGCTATGGTAGCTATGAGACTAGACATTGCATTTGCAAAGGGAGTTGTGAGGAGATATATGTCTAATCCATGCAAGAAACATTGGGAAGAAGTCAAGATGGTTTTGAGATATCTGAGTGGCATTAAGGACAAGTGTCTATGCTTGGGTGTAGGGAAAGCATCCATTATTGGTTACACAAATTCTGACTATGCTAGTTGTGTAGACAATCATAAGTCTACATCAGGGTACATTTTTCATTTTGTTGGAGGTGCTATCTCTTGGAGATCTCTTCTTCAAGAATGTATAGTTGTTTCCACCATAAAAATAGAGTAGTTGCAGCAAGTGAGGCATCTAAGGAAGCATTGTGGCTTTCTCATCTTGCTTGTGATATGGGTTTACCTCAACATGTACCTCATTTGCTCAATGACAGTCAAAGTGCCATTGCTTTGACTAAGAATCTGGTCTATCATGCAAAGACCAAGCACATTGAGGTGAGGTATCACTTCATTAGAGATTGCTTAGCCACTAAGCGCATTGTTATTGAGAAGGTTCACACTCGAGATAATGTTTCAGATGCTTTGACTAAAGCTCTACCACAAGATAGCTTTCGACATTGCTATCACTTGACGAGGGTTACTTGATTCATGATCTTACACAGTCACTTGTATGTTGTGTAACATGCCCATCAGGTGGGAGGTATAGTTTGTATACTTACACTCAGGTATTCTTTATCATTCTTTATTTTTTTCCCATATTTACTTTGGCCATATTGGCCTTTAGTGGGAGATTGTTATTGTTAGTGTCCATGTAAGGCCAAATGGCCATCGGACACTTCTTTGTATATGTTCTTTAATAAAACATATAGTGGTCTGGTCAGACATAGACTGTAAGTTTGATCACATTTGTAAGACCTAAGAAGTCTCTCTTCGTACTCCCTATGTATTGTGTTTTTTTGCATATTCTGCAACCTCTATGTAGATTATCGTGTGTGGCCCTAAGAGCTCAATTTTCTACTCTGAGGATCTCTTCATGGAGCTCTCAAGAAGGAGAGCACACTGTAGTGCATCACCATCAAAATAATTCACTTGGTAAGAGGCCTACCAAATTTCACATCTAAAATGTTGCATGAAATTTATATAGCTTGCCAACAAGGAAAACAATCAAGGCCGCTTTTCAAGAAGAGTACCTATGTGAGTTCAAATGTTTTAGACCTCATTCACACGGATGTTTGGGGTCCAACAAGAGAAGCATCCCTTGATAGAAATATGTATTTTGTAACCTTAATTGATGACTTTTCAAGAAAAGTATTGTTGTATTGCATTAGAAACAAATCATATGTGTTCCACTAGTACAAGAAATTCAAAGCACAGGTGGAGGATTCTGGCAAGTTTATCAAAACTTTGAGATCCGTTCTCCAACAAATTTTCTAAATTTTTTGAGGCCAATGGCATCGAAAGATAATTTACATGCAGGTATACCCCTCAACAAAATGTTGTATTAGAGAGAAAGAACAGACACATAGCAGAGGTAGCAAGGTGTATGCTCAATGAAATGAATATGCCGCATTGTTATTGGGGAGAGGCTACATATACAGCCACATACATCATGAATAGATGTAATACATCAGATATACATCATCTAACCCCTCAAGAAGCATGGAGTGGAAGAAAACCTTGCATTTCACATCTTAGAATCTTTGGTTGTATATGCTATATACATGTACCTGAAGAGTTGAGGTCAAAGTTAGATGCCAAATCTGAAAGGTGTATCTTTTTGGGATATTCTATGGAACGAAAGGGGTATAAATGCTATAATCCCATCACCAAGGAGTTGAAGGTAAGTAGGGATGTTGTCTTTGATGAGTTAAAGCCTTGGTATGCATGCACTAGTCCATTGCAGGTTGAAGAGATAGGTGAGATAGATAAGAAGAATGATGATAGAGTTCAAAAAAGCATGGATTTAAGTGGTCCAAGCAACTCATCCAACACAAGGACATCCTCACCATGGAGTGGAAGCCTTAGGGAAAGAGAGACGAGCTCTAAAGAAAGCAAAGTCAAAGGCAAAGACAAGATTGCAATTGAAGAAGGAAGCTATATGGACGAGAGCATGTTGGAAGATCAAGAGATAGAAGAAATTCAAACTCCAAGCGTAGAAAAACAAAGAAAGAAGATGGAAACCACAACTAAAGGAAGTGAAAGAAGGTCTTGAAGAGTAAGATATCTAGTTCAAAGGTTAACATATGATAATTTCATTGCAAATCATTATGCATACATGACTTAGGTAGTCAAGGACAAAGAACCAACTAGTTATGAAGAAGTTAAGGATTGCAAGGAATGGCAAGAGGCAATGAAGGAAGACCTCAAGGCACTTGATGAGAACCTAGTTGGAGCTTGGTACCAGCTCAAGAAAACATGAAGGTGATAGTTAATAAGTGGGTTTACAAAATTAAAAGAACTTCAGATGGTTCAATTGCCAGGTACGAAGCGAGGTTGGTGGCAAAAGGCTTCTCCAAAAGCTATGGGATAAATTACGATGAAACTTTTAGACCTGTAGCCAAGATGCAACAATTAAGACTTTGATTGCAGTGGCCACATCAATTAAATGGAGCTTATATCAGTTGGATGTGAAGAATGCCTTCCTCAATAGAGAGCTTGAAGAAGTAGTCTACATGAGCCAACCTCAAGGATTTGCTAGTATGAGGTACCCAAATCATATTTGCAAGCTAAGGAGATCATTATAGGGACTAAAGCAAGCCCCAAGGACCTGAAATCGTAGTTTAGTGGATTATTTATCAAGTTGTGGATACAAACAAAGTGTTGTGGATCCATCACTTTACATGAAGAAGGAAGGAGACAAGACGGTGTACATATGCATCTATGTCGACGATTTGATCATCACTGGAAGTGATATCGCAGGTATTAAAGATATCAAATCAAAGCTAGGAAAGGAGTTCAAGATATCTGATCTTGGAACACTAAAGTACTTCTTGGGAATACAGGTAATCTATGCACACAATGGCATCTTCTTGATTCAAATAAAATACTTGTTGGATATGCTATTATCTATATAGGTTTTCTATGAGTGGTTGTAAGTCAGTTTCTCAGCCCATGGAGCCCAATACAAAGTTATTTCTAGGTCAAAAAAGATATTACACTATATAGACGCATAATTGATTCATTAATTTATGCTACATTCACTAGACCTGATCTTGCATATGTAGTAGGTGTTCTCTCTCAATTTATGCATGCACCCACTCATGATCATCTTATGGCAACACGAAAAGTGCTTAGAGACATCAAGCACACCATCAACCAAGGTTTATTTTACTCATATGATGCTGATCTAAGTGTCAAAGGATATAGTGATGCTGATTGGGTAGGTAGCAAGGATGATCAAAGGAGTACATTGGGTTATGTTTTCAATATAGGTACAAAAGTGATCTCTTGGTGCTCTAAGAAGCAACCCACTATTGTTCTTTCATCCACAGGGGCTGAGTACAAAGGTTTAGCATTGGCTACATGTCAGCTATTATGGTTTAAGAAGCTACTTAAGGACTTGGACGTGGAAGTGGAGGAGTTTTCTCCTTATGGAGACAACATTTCAAGCATCTACCTAGCTAACAATCCCATGTTTCATGCAAGGAGCAAGCACATAGAGGCTCATTACCACGTGCCTGAACAACATCGCAGAAATTGGATGATAAAGTAGTAAAATGTATTTTTGTTTGGTATAGTTTTGAAAGTAAACGCTATCACATGTATCATCCACAGTCTAAATGCATTCTAGTTAGCCGTGATGTTGTTTTTGTGGAAGATGCTATTCAGCCATTGCTTTCATGTACTAAGGAGACATCTGTGACCTCTAAAGACATGTATGATACTTTGCGTCCTCTTTTTATAGGTGGACAGTCTAGTGTTGGTCCTAATGAGGCAACTTCTTAGCCTTTGTAGGCTTCATGTGATGATGCAGATCATTCCATTTCTGATGTAGATTTAGATGATGCACTTGTTGATAAGAGAGCTGATATTGAGCAGGCAAAAACTATGCCAAAATGACTGGTGTATACTTTGCAAGACAACAAATTAGATGCATCTCTATCATATCGTACTCATCCAGGCTCTCATAGTGCCTTTTTTGCATCAGATTGCTATGCTATGGTTGCATCTAGTCTCTGTGATGAGATTGAGCCTATTTTGTTTGATAAGGCACCAATTTCTGAACATTGGATGGCTGCAATGCAATCTGAATATGATGTTATCATGAAAAATGGTATCTGGTCTTTATGTGACTTGCCTCCTAGCAAGAAGGCCATTGGCGCTAACTGGGTATACAAGCTGAAACATAAACCTGATGAAACAGTTGATAGGTATAAGGCTAGGCTTATTGCAAAGGGCTATACGCAAGAAAGAGGCATTGATTTTGATGAAACCTTTGCATCTACTTGTCGAATGACTACTATTCGTAGCATCTGTGCACTTGTAGCTCATCGTGGTTGGAATGATCATCAGTTGGACATTAAAACAACATTTCTGAATGGTGACTTGCATGAAGAAGTGTATGTTTTTCAGCCCTGTGGCTTTGTGCAGAAAGGGCATGAAAACCAGGTGTGCAGGTTAAAGAAGGCATTATATGGTTTGAAGCAAGCACCATCTGATTGTACATGGTTTTGAAAATAATCCAATTGAAAGCACCTTATATGTTAAGTGTGCTAATGATGTGCTTCTGATCATTATTGTCTACGTTGATGACATGTTGCTCACTGGTCCTATTGAGAAGCTTGTTACTGATTTTAAGGCTAATTTGCATGCCTCATTTGAGATGTCTGATTTGGGGCATTTGCATCATTATTTGGGCATTCAATTTATGCACGTTGATGGTGGAATGGCTTTATGTCAAACGAAATATATTGACACATTATTGTAGCGTTTTGGCCTTGAAAACTGTAAACCTATTATCACTCCTATGGAGACAAGTTTACGATTGAGTCTTCATGATGTTAGAGATGCATTTGATGATGTTCTCTATCATTAAGCTGTTGGATGCCTGATTTAGTTATGCATTACTCGGCCAAATATTCAGTTTGTTGTCTCAAAGATGAGCAGGTTTATGCATTGCCCAGGTGTTAAGCATTGGCAGGCAGTTAAGCGCATCTTTCACTATTTGAGTATTACTTGACTACTTGGGTTGTTTTATCCCAAGGGGGGATCATTATTGCCTGAGTTGCATGCTTTTTTTGACTTAGATTGGGCTGGTTGCTATGACACTCGTGTGTCCACTAGTGGTTTTTGCTGCATGCTTGGTAGCTCATGCATATCTTGGTTGAGCAAGAAGCAGCCTATTGTGGCCACTTCCAGTTGTGAGGCTGAGTATAGGGCAGCTTTCACAGTGACTATTGAGTGGCTCAGATGCCTTATGGCTGATTTGGGTGTTGGTCAATCTTCTACCACCATCATCTTCACCAACAGTCATAGTGCATTGGAAGTTGTGAGGAACCTTGTGTTCCATGCTCGCATTAAGCACATGGAGGTGCATTATCATTATATCACAAAGAGGTTCTCTGCTGGGGAGATCAGCTTGGCATATGTGCCCATGTAGGAGAACATTGCAGACCTTTTCACAAAGGCTCTGCCAAGGGAGAAGTTTGAAGCTTTCCATAAAGCTTTGAGCTTACTTCCTTTTGTGGAGTGATTTCCACATAGCTTGGCACTTCCTTATACATGAGTGCCAGCTCCATGTTCACCGCATCACTCCCAGGGTGGGTATTTAGGTAGTGATGTGTGTGAACACTCTAGGACTATCGGGGCACTTTTTTCCCTCTTTAGGAGGTTTTTTCCCCCGGCTTGTATGTACCCCTATTTCCCTAATGGGCTACTTATCTTTGTACATTCTAGTGGTAATACATTCAATATTGTGTGTTGTGCTCCAAGATTTTTCTTCTTCCTTGTCCTATTCGTGTACTCCCAAAGACGTCTAACTCCAACATCTATAACAATTAAAACATGCATTGGGTAAGTTCCTATAAGTAACTCTTTGTTCATGCAAGAATCTACCATCTAAATCTTTTGAAAACATTGGTCTTTATTGGTTTAGAAATTTTTACTTCCAACATGACTTGCAGATCCCATTTAATTAGGGTTTATGTTACCCCTAGGTTTTTGGTCAAGGAATCTAGCCAAAAGGCCACTAAGGCCATCAAGCCAAGGATAATACTCAACAGGGAGGTCTAGGAATTCAACCCAAACTGGCACTTTTCGTGGGTTTGGGTCCCCTGTCATACATGCATACATACATACATGCATGCATAGATACACATAAACAACATTTTGAAGGGTGTACCAAGAAAACTTGTTACATAGAAACATCTTCGTCTATATGATTTTATTACGTTCTTAATAATGAATAAGGAAGTAAAACAAAATTCCCATAATAATCTATAAATAAAGGCAATATATGAAAAGCATTCATCAGGTGAAAGAGATGCCCTTTGCTATGATAACAACATGCAAGTAATAATTGAATTTATATAATAATAGAGGATGAAAATATTGATATATTCAGGTAGTGATGTGTGTGAACACTCTAGGATCATCGTGGCACTTTTTTCCCTCTTTAGGAAGCTTTTTTCCCCTGGCTTGTATATACGCCTAATGCCCTAATGGATTTACTTATCTTTGTACATTCTAGTGGCAATATATTCAGTATTGTGTGTTGTGCCCCAAGCTTCTTCTTCTTCCTTGTGTTGTTCAAATGCTTCCAAAGACCTCAAAATCCAACAATTGGTATCAGAGCAGGTCATTGCTTCATCTAGGGTGTCCTCAACACCCCTACGATCACAGTCTCAAAATCGCATGAAATTTGGTGAGCATACTCATAGTGATTAGCATATAAAAAATACTTTGCTTTGTGGTGTCGAAATCACGATTTGCACTCATTTCAGCCTCCAAACACACTATCACAGTGCTTCTACAGGCTATTTGTCTTTTTGTGCCAAAGATATATACATGTTTTGGTTCACCAGTATAAGCATCTCGAAGTCTGCTACAGGTTTAGTAGAACTCAACAGGGTAACTCTGCTCAACTTTTTGAGATACAATCAATTTTTTTCATCAAGGTATTTTATTTAGTGGCCATGGCTGAAAGCAGTGATGTATTTTGTATGTTGGCTGTTGAGGATAACTTCGATGATAAGAATTACCCATTATGCACTTATATGATGTGTCATGTATTGGTCACAAAAGGACTTTGGAATATTGTACATGATGTTGAAAAATATCTTATTTCACCTGTAAATATAAGTACTGAAGCTGATGTAGATGGCATAAAAAATGGTGATATTCTACAGATTCCTATTCGTGTTGCTGTTTTTGCTTCACCTACCGGAGAGAAAATTTGTTGGGATAGAGAGATGCTCAGGCACATGCATTGATAGCCTTGTCTATCAAATGTGACATTATTCCTCACATTCGCTCTTGCAGAATAGCTAAGGATGCTTGGGATACACTTACCACTTTATACTAGGCAAGGAATGAGGCTCATGTTGCTTACCTCCAAAACAACTTGAGAGTGAGCACATGAATGAAGGTGATTCTATGGATAGTTTTCTGACAAAGATTAAAGGCTTGAAGGAACAATTGATTTTTTCTTTTGAAGTTATACCAGATAGCTCACTTCTACGGACCATTCTGAATGGTCTTCCTCATTCATATGAGAGTTTTGCTTCTACTCTTTGTTTGATGATGAAGGGCAATCCAAATGCCTTGTCATTTGAGGAGTTAGTCTCTATTCTAAGGCAAAACAGGTCTATTATGTGTGTTGTAGATCAAGCTTTCATGGCTAGTCAAAAGGGAAAAGGTAAATGGAGCTAATCTACTAGTAAGCAAAAATCTGCAAATACTACACATTTGAAGAGGGAAGACAAAGATGAGAAGAAATAAAAAAAGAAGAATTTTTTTTGTAAGTACTGTAAAGGAAATGATCATTTCATATATAATTATCCAAAACTGGCTACAAAAGAGGCAAAGAAAAAAGAGATTTGAATGGTTGTTGCAGAGGCCTCTACACCAAAAGCAGAGTCTCCTAATCTTGTGCAGAATGAAGAATGGGTGTTTACCTATGACCATATACTCTTTGGTTGGTAGATAATTATGAGGTGGGTTTGGTAGTAGGGGAAAATTGAGCCATTGTTTATTAAGTTTTCCACTATTCTGATCTTCTCAAAATTGTGTCCATGGTCGATGTCTCGACATGGAGCAAAATGATGGATATACTTGTAATCAATAAAGTGACTCTTGCCGGTGCACCTGCAAAGTTGGATTTTTTCGCTAAAAATTTTCTTCTCTAGGTAGGATTGGCCTTTTTGAATTCCTCCTAAGTATAGGTAAATGTAGTGGCTGTGAAGTTCAAAGTATTGTCTGGATCCTTTTGGGTAATCTTTTTTACATATCGATGCTTCTTCCTTCATAATATTGTATGGAATATTGAATGGCTTTATAATTTTGTTTAATTCTTTGCTTTCTATTTTTGTTTTCTTCATAAGTTGTACCACTACGTCTTCAAAATTTTGCATCAAGTGAGACAGCCATAGTGCTTGCTCTCTCTGACTTATTACTATAGTGTACAACATTGGGTGTTCATCAATGTTTAGTGCTTGTTGATTCCATATCGGTGAACAAATGATGGGGGAGAAAGAGGATGTACCTCAATCTCCTCAGTAGTCAGATGAGTACTTTGCACTACTAGTGTCCCCATGTTCCTTGGCTGGCTTGCCTGCGTACTCTGAAGTAGCATTAGTTAAGCTTTCAACTCTACAATGATTTGATCTTGCTTTTTTTTTTGTTCTCTTGCTTTGGTCAACTCCTTTCTATATTCATTTTTCCTTCACATACTATCGAAAGTTGATCCACATCTTGTTTGCATTGCTCTATATACTTATTGACAACTTCCTTCCACTTGTTTCTTCATTCTCTTGTTTCTTGTACATACCTCAACTCCCATTGTGTTTGTAATGTTTGTTCCTGCTTGACCTCATCAACATACATGTTTAATTGTTATTTGAGGTCTTGGATTTCTTCATTCATGGATGTTGAGGCCTCTAGTGGTCAATTCAGGAGTATAGAGTTCATCAATTCTTAATATACAACTCCATAAAGAATTCGCTTCGTCCATACATACTTTAATTTGAGTTTCCAGAAGTTTAATCCAGTTCGTAAGGCATATCCTTTTAGCTTCATTGGATTCGGGCTATTTCTTTACTTGGGTATTCAGCTTCTTGTGTTCTTCCTTCACTGCATCAAGTTGACTTTTCAAATTTGCATTCTCTTGTTTCAATCTTCCAATCTCTTTAGTGGTAATCATGGACTCTTCTTCCTTCTTTGCAAGCTCTAGTGCTTGCTCCGATAGCTGTTCACTTAGAGATTTGAATTAACTTTTTTCTACATGTGCTTGGTCATATTCTTTGTTTGCCTCCAATAATTGTTGTTGGGTATCCATGCCCATTTGAATCATATGCTTGACTACAAGTTTCAACTGGGCTAGATCCATGTTGAGCCATGTTTGTGAGATGACACGTGCTTCCCCTGTGAGCACATATGTACCTTCATTAACATGTGATGTTTTCAATGAATGGCTGCCAGATTTGGAGTTATATTTGTGACTCAACCTCTTTTCCTTGGTGGGCTTTGGAATGGCTACCTTCACAAATCACATCCATGGGGGACGGTTGTGCTATTAGTCATATTGGTTTTATCAGCTTTTCTTCTTGTGAAAATTCTTCTTTTGGATGCACAAATCTCTTGAAATTGCATCCTTGTTGTTTCATTCATTTGAAGAACATAGGTTTTGGTTCCTGTAAGTGTTCTTATATCTTCTTCTTCAACTGTTTGTTTATATTTATCCATTGGCTCACTGACCACCTCTTGCTAGTCAACCATTTGATCAAGTTCCTCCCACCTTCCATCATCATTCACTTCAGTGTGGAGATCTACATTCAATGTAGAAGGATCTTCCTTATCATCGGATTTTGAACATGACCTGGAGTTTTCAAGGCCCAATTCTTTGTATCTTTCCAATTGAGATAACCTCTTACCCATTTGTTTCTTGTTCCTTACTTCACTTACTTGTTGACAGTGTTGACCTTGAACAGTAAGGTTCACGTGCCCCTCCCTGTATGTGTGAGTGATTTGTAGGGCTTCTTCTAATTCTTCCTCTATAATAGGTGGTGGTTGCACCAATGTTGAATTTGGCAGCGTATGAATTCTTTTAGCAAAAGGAGTAGTATCTACCATTATCTCTTCTCTCATTCTTTTTGAGCCTCTCATTGTATACTTTGAGCTAGTATCAACTTCCTCCACAAGCATCATGCCACACTTCTTCTTGGGAACTACGATTGACTTCACATATTTAGCCATTTCTATTGTTGATGGCATCTCTTGTAAGTAATCACGAATATGTAGTGCGTGATATATTAATATCATTAATGTTGTACTTACATTAAGATTTTTTTTGTTTCCCCACTACTTTTTTGCTTCAACTAATCTTTCTTGGATTCTGGTGCACTAGTGTTACTTCTTCTTCTATGTCAACTTTATTGATGTCTAAGAAGATATTGACTCATGCTACATGTTCAACTATCATATTTTTTTTATGGTCTTTTGGTCTCCATACTAGGCATGTACGTTGATCCTTCCTTGGTGTTTTTTTTTTTGGTTCTAACGTCCCTTCCTCGATATATATTTGCCTTGCTTCTAAAGCTTTCTTTGCTTTTTTGATCCTCGTCGGCTTTTATCTTGGTGGGAGGCTTTGGTGGATTTCATCTGGATGCAACTTAATTTGGTTAAAACCTTTATTTCCTCCTTTGCTTTCTCCATTGTCTTCTTTGGGATCCATAACTTCTTTTATGGTATTTGATCTTCCATTAATTGTCTAGATATCCACACTTGTATTACTTTTAATCTATCATGCCATTAGCTTCGTTCCTTGCTACTTGCTTGCATCTTAGGGTTTTTCTTTTGTTCCTTTGCAAATTGACACTTGTTTTATGCCTTTGCCATGTCCCTCTCTAGTTTTCCTTGAGGGTGGATGGGTGGTTAGTTTCTCATAGTTCTCTCTAGAATGACTAACCTCACTACTCCTAGAATTAATCTCTTGAGAAGAACTAATAGGTTAATCACATGAAATAGAACAAGGTTGTTCATTGATGTTGTGGTTAGGTAGAATGAAGAAATTGGTTGATGAGGGTTTTGATGGGTTTTCACTTACATGCACACTTTGATTTGGGACATTAGGGTTTTTTGTTTAGTAGACTAAAAACCTCTCCATGTCATGTTTTTGCTAATATATATCCTTGAGCTATGTGTATCGTGACCTTGAATTTGAAAATCCGATCTTGACCTAGGACGAGTTCTTCTAGAAGGTTTGAGTCTTTACAAACTAAGAGTGTTTGCTGCATGGTATTGCTCCCTAAGTGTAAAGATAGGGATACTTCTCCTAGGCATTCGATGGTATTACCTTCGATCCCTATCATGTGAGCCTTGGTTGGCATGAGTTGCATCTTTAGTTTTTCAACTAATGAAGCATGTACGCTACTTAGAGTTTCTCCCATGTCACTTAATGAATCCACTAATTGATACTCTTCCCTATCGATCCCTAGGTTTAAGTATGGTTGCTGTATTTGACTTCTTAGGGTTTTTACTTTGGTAGTGTAGTAATTTGCCATGGGAATAGGACCTTCTCCTCACAAATACCTTTCATCATGTTCTCATATCCATTCTTTCCTTTTCTTGATCTGCTCAAAGGCTTCTTGTCTTACTTCTTCCTGTATCCTCTCCTCTTCTTTTTTTCTATTTTGAGCTCCTAATAGTCAAGTTAGCATGTGCTCCATCACGGGCTCCATATATTTTTTCACTCTAGATCCACTTATGTAATTGGATAAGATGTCTCCATCTAGAGTGGCTAGGCTGATGGCTCCACTTGTGGAGATTCTATTTACAAGCAATGGTTTTGGTACATTTGGCAAGCCTAGATGCTTGACCAAAGAACAAGGAATTCTCACCTATTCATTTTGATCACTTATGAAGTACATATGAACGCCCCTTATAAAAGTCTAGGACTTTATCTCATTGGATAAAAGTAAAAGAGAATGAGTTGAAGGCATATCATGATATTAGAAGCCAAGGAGCACGACTAAGTAGTGGTTGGAATCAAATCAATCAACACCTAAAGCGTAGGGATACTTTTATGTTGGAGGAGATGGTGGATAATCACAAGAGATGAATTGGTGCTTAAACATGCTTCACGCCGGCTATAAGTGATGGCTGGAGAGTGTTGTGGGCCTCTTTAGCTAGCTAATAAGCATAATAATCACATATGTTGCTTGGAAGATGATGCACTAATGCTAGGATCAAAACAGATAGGTAGGCATATGATCCAAGGTCCAAAACTTGTTATTTTGGTTAATACACCTACTTAGGGTTTTGTACCATTCGTTGAGTATAGCAGCAATTGATAATATTCCTTTTGGGGAACTTCAATTAGCTTAACAAGCTACCAATCATGAGTGATATCATAAAAAATGATGGACTATATGCAGAGAAATATGTTTAGAAAATCAATCAAGCATCCCAACATTTACGGGCCTTGACACTCAGAGACCAGTGAGGAGAGATTGATTAATATCTAAATATCATGAGAAATATTATTAATGAAACTTTGTAGGATTAAAGTAGACAGTATGTTTGAGCTATCATGCTTTAAATCAAGAGAAATGATCTACTATACAGTGAGAACAAGCTCAGATAAGTTCAGTGTTCTAATGAGTTATGATAGAGATATGAGAGTAAGAAGTAATGCACATCTATGTATTAAATAATGTAAAAGTACAATGTCATTGGCACTAAGCCATTGTTCAAAAAGTGAGAAATGAGTGAGCTATGAGGTGAGCTCCTCTTCTCAATGAAAGCACATGGATATGATCTCTGAACCTCGAGATACATGTGGGCTTTCATATCCTCTTTTATAGTTTTTTGTTGGAGCTGAAGATTTAAATTCAAATTCAAATCTCTACCAAGAAACTGCATCCTAAAGTCATAGTACAAGAAGAGGTTTAAAAACGAGGTTTAAATCATTTAAATCATAGAGATTTATGAAATCCAAAATAAAAATCGGGGTTTTTATTCACTATGAGAGATTTTTATATTTTGAAACATAAAGCTATGTACCAATGCATATTTAACACCATTTTGATATACCTGACATGAATAACATATAAAATCACCTGCCATGTATTTTAAATAAAGGAGCCAACATCATACATGAAAGTGAATAGTGGAACAATGGACATAATCAACTACAGTCTACCAATCAGTCAATGACTCAAGTCATACATAATACAATTGCCAGCAATGTCAATGATCAGTCACTAGTGATCATACAAAAGAAACATGTAGATACTAAAAAGTGAACAAGCATCAAAATACAATTTCCATCATCCATGGTAGTGTTGTGGCCCGTGTGTAATATCAATGATCATATAACATATATGCCAATGTCCAAGATCCAACCCCAAGAGTAGGTGAATCCTAAAGACTAAGAAGACTCTTCAATGTCAAATGTAGACTCATCATCTATGGTATCATCATTTGCATCAAATGTACTAGCCCATGATGATGTATTATCGGACTCTGAATGACCAAACTATGCTGCAAGCATGACAACATCTCCTCCAAAATCACCACCTCCACTGGAAGAGGAGGTTGGTGACTCTTCCCAATCCTCTGGATCAACTCGAGAAGTGGAAGCCTCACCACGCCTTCCATGACCACGTCCACATTGTCTCGAAGCACACTTCTGCTCCCGCGTATGAGAAGCCTTCCTACTAGTAGAAGGTAATGATAGATCATCTAAAAATAACACACAATAAATAAACTTAGAAGTTGGTAGTATCCAAATTCCAATCTCAACAGAGTCATTATTCATACTTGGAGCATGTCTAGCTCTCCTAGTTTGGCTATGAGTCTGACGCATATTCCTTTGTGACTCCATAGCAAGCATAGCAAAAATATCCCTCTCTTCCTCTAGGATTTGAGGGATATCTTTAAATTTTCCAATATCAACTTCATCAATAGTGACTTATAAATTATAATTCATATAAGTAAAAGATTACAAGCTTAGAGTCACAATTCATGAATATTCAAATTGTATTGACAATTGTAATTTGTAAATACCAAACTTGAAATTTACCTGAAGAGGAGCTATGTTTAGACCTTTTGACTCTAGCAACTTGAGATTGCAATGACAAAACACTAACTTCTCAAGTTGTGATGGGCTCAACCGGTTTCTTTTTTTGGTATGAAATAATTGCCATGCACTCCAATTCCTCTCCGTAGGTCCTGTGCTACAATCTTGTGAAAGAATCCGCAATGCCAATTTTCTCTACATTGAGTAATTATTCATCATCCATCATTCAATGAATCGTGATCATTCATAAATTGATACAAATATAAAATCAACTATAAATACCTACTTACCAACAATGGGGTACTTACTCCATACAACTCCCACCATGTCACAGGTGTAATCTGGTTCTCTTTTAAACATGCAGTGGGCTGCCCAAAATAACGATGATGGGTATGGAATTGAAGCCTCTCTCTCTATCTCTCTCTCTCTCTCTCTCTCTCTCTCTCTCTCTCTCTCATTGTGTGTGCAAAGTCATCTCCACATGTCCATCCTTTTATATAATTTATCCAACTATTCTCAAGCTCAGTGTCAGTATATTGTTGCCCTATTCTCCACAATGAATGGAGAATGTGAGCAACAACATGGATTGGTCTATGAAACCAATCCCATCTCCTCTTCACGCCCTAGCCTTTTGTGCCATATTTCCAACTCAGATAAGGTTTGGTCTCTATAACTAAAGTTGGGGGTCTTCTACATATGTTCCATGCTTAGTGAATTTGACCTGTAGACCTTTCTCTACAATCTGCCCAACACTAATTAGGTTTTTGGTTATAGTAGGTACATACAAAACTTTGCTCAAAAGGTTCATACTACCATCAAATGTTTTGGCATTTCCAATTTTCTCGACTGAATGTTTAGTGTCATCACCTTTTTGTACTTCATGCTTCCCCTTGCGTTCTTCAAGATCAAATAATAGAGCTACATTTCCTGCCACATGATTAGACAACTTGAGTCAATGTAGAAAAGATGCTTGTCATCTTTACCTTGCTTGGACGTCATGATCATGATGAGCAGAGAGTCTTCTTGATCTTCAGTATAGTTGTTGAAGTCCCTTCTTCCTCTAAATCTTCCTTGATAGTTGTTGTTGTTGTAGCTTTGATTGAAGTTACTGGTTGTAGTTGCCTCCACCATTGTTGTACCTGCCTCTAGTTTGTCCATAACTTCCTCTATTGAAGCCTCTTCCCCTTTGGTTCCTTAAATTTTTGTAGCATTCTTCTATAGTGTGGTTATTGAGACCTATTGATATATTTAGGTAGTGATGTGTGTGAACACTCTAGGAATGTCGGGGTCCTTTTTTCCCTCTTTAGGAGGTTTTTTTCCCCTGACTTGTATATACGCCTATTGTCCTAATGGGCTACTTATCTTTGTACATTCTCTAGTAATACATTCAGCATTGTGTATTGTGCTCCAAGCTTCTTCTCCTTCCTTGTGTAATGGAGAGTGTTAATCTCCAAAAGAACAAGCTACTCTTGTAGTTAGAGCACCTCTATAACAAGAGTAACTCAAATCTTCATCAATTTTAGAGGATCAATAATCAATTATAAAGATTTTGAAAAAACTTGTGAAGGAGATGACTACACAGAAAGTCTGCTGCACATATCTCTCTCATTAACTTATCAATTGTGTAAAGTTTTTTATGAAACTTTGCACAGGGTGTCGCCTACAGTTTGTGCACCTTCTCCAAGTTGAACCACTCCAAAAGATTCAGTAGAGGCTTACCTTCTAACTTAAATTTTGACTCCTTACTCATGCAAAACTTTAACCTATGCACTAAGAAATGATCAAATTATTGACCATTGAGATTGCGTCTGTTTCAGGAAACAGTGAACACTTCTTCACATATGAATGTTCCTACTCATAATTCTCACAACCTGTTTACAATTAGGCTCTCAAACTTTAACCATAGACTCATTAACTATGGACCTAGACATCTACAAAAGGATTCTTGAAATGATCAAGCACAGAAGGAGAATGCACAGAAACATCGGGCGCAATTTTCTTTCATTCCTGAAGGAATTTTACAACTGAGTGATGAGAGAGATTCTACTCACTTCTAAGATGTCTAGTGACTCATACAACTACCAATTTCTCTATTCACATGCTCTCTCATATTTGCCCCAACTTTTTACTTATATATATAGCCACATATGTACAAGCTTATGACCATACAAAAGATATATATGAGCTGTCTCTAAATTAATGTACATATGTGTACACATCTTCATCTTCTAAATATGCACTTCCTCCATGCTTCATAACTTGAACTTTTCTTCAGTCCTTGACTTCCAAACCTTCATTAAAACTTCAATTGTTGATTGCCCTGCACCAACAGCTCCCCCTCAATCATCAATTGAGGTTTTCTCTATCTTCTTTATACCTGCCATGTCTTTGAATCTCTGTAGCTTTGGTCCATCCAAGCTTTTGGTTAGCATATCAGCTATCTGATCTTTTGTTGAAGTATGTATTACTTCAATCTCTTTATCCATCACCTTCTCTCTTAGAAAGTGATACTGAATCTCAATGTGTTTAGTCATGGCATGAAACACAGGGTTAGCAGCTAAATACAATGAACTCATGTTATCTCCATGAATAGTGGGTGTACTCTGAATAATGTCAAAACTCTTCATCAGAATCTTAATCCGTATTACTTCCTTTGCAGCTTCAACCATACCTTTGTACTCAGCCTCTGTGGAGGATAAAGCAACTGTGTGTTGCTTCTTTGAACACCAAGAAATTAACTTATCTCCCACATAACATAAGTATTCATAAGTTGATCTCCTATCATCAGGATTACCTGCCCAATCTGTATTACTATAAATCTTGATGTTTGTATATGAAGTAAAACCATAATACAAACCCTCTTTGAGTGTACCCTTAATGTACCTCAACACTCTTTGTCCTGCAATCCAATGTTCTTTCCTAGGACAATGCATGAATTGAGACAATACCCCAACTGCATATGACAAGTCAGGTCTAGTTAATGTAGCATAGACTAGACTACCAACCAAACTTTGATAAAGCTTCATGTCCTTGAACTCTTCACCTCCATATTTGCTCAATTTGTGATTCACCTCCATTGGAGTAGGTGCTACCCTGCAATCATTCATCTTAAACTTGATCAACAAGTTTCTCAAATACCTTTCTTGAGTTACATACACCCCATGTTGAGTGTATGAAATCTCCATGCCCAAGAAATATGACAAGTCTCCCAAGTCACTAATCTTGAACTCTTTCTCCATTTGCTTCTTTAGGCTTTGAATGCCTTTCTCATGTGTACTGTAAGAATTATATCATCAACATATATGCACATGTAAATGAACCCATCATCACTTGCCTTGACAAGCAAGCTACTATCTGCTTTAGATACTTGGAAACCAAGTTCTTTCAAGAACTTCACAAGTCTATAATTCCATGCCCTTGGGGCCTACTTCAAACCATACAAAGCTCTTTTAAGCTCACATACATGATTTGGATACCTTTCATCTCTGAATCCTTGTGGTTGCTCCATGAAAACATCATCTGAAATGTAACCATTTAAAAAAGCATTCTTCACATCTAATTGACATAATTTCCATCCTTTACATGCAACAATGGCTATGAGTGTCCTGATGGTTGTCATCTTTGCCACAGGACTATAGGTCTCATCATAATCTATACCAAAAGTCTGAGCAAAACCCTTCACAACAAGTCTAGCTTTATATCTAGACACACTTCCATCTGCATACCTCTTTGTCTTGTAGACCCATTTGCATCCAATGTCTGATTTTCTATCCAATCTTCTCACTATTTGGTTTAGGAACCAAATCCCATGTTTGATTTTCTATCAATGCATCATATTTTTCCTGCATAGCTTTCTCCCAATTTCCTTACCTTTTGCCTCTTCATATGTAGAAGGGTCTTCATCTGCCTTTATCATATAAGCATAATCTTTGGTAGCCAAAAAAGAAGTGTCATAGCTATACCTTGTAGGTTGCCACTTGTGTCTTGATGACCTTCTGAGTTCTCCACTCCTTGAGGTTTCTGGTTCATCACACTCTAGATCAAATCTTGGCACTTCGTCAACTTCAACCTGTACTTCATTATTCTCTTCTTCATCAAATATCTGAACCTTTGATTTACCTTTCTTTTGATTCACAACTTCTTCATCACCTGCATAAATATTGATTGTACCTGCATACCAAGTACCTTGCTCATCAAATGTAACATCCTTTGACACTAGGAATTGTTTTGTGGATGGACTCCACAACCTATATCCCATCTGCTTATCATCATAACCAATGAATACATAGTTTTCAGCTTTAGGTTCCAATTTGTACCTTAATTGGGATGGCACATATGCATATGCCAAACATCCAAATAGTTTGCAATGATCTAGAGTAGGTCTCTTACCCCACCATGCCTCATATGGTGTCATACCCTGCAAAGCTTTACATGGTAATCTATTGACCAAATAAGTGGTTGTGTTTACAGCCTCAACCCATAAATAATTTGGGCAATTTTTCTCCTTCATCATGGATCTTGCAAACTCAACAAGAGTTCTATTCCTCCTTTCTGCTACACCATTTTGTTGAGGAGAGTATCTGCAAGTAATTTCCCTTTTTATACCTGCATTCCACAAGTAGTCACTAAACTCATTAGAGAAATACTCTCCCCCTCCATCTGACCTTAGTCTCTTCAACTTATGACTTGTAATTCTCTCTACATACACATGATAATGTTTGAACATATTGAATACCTCTGACTTATCTTTGATCACATAGTGATCCATCTGGTAGCATCATCAACATAAATCACATAATACCTTGAACCATTGATACTGAAATCCTTTGATGGTCCCCACACATCTGTGTGTACCAACTCAAGCTTCTCTGAATACATAAAACCATGCTTGGAATAAGATTGCTTATGAGCCTTACCTAATTGACATGCCTCAAATTTGTATGTCATATGTTGACCTGCAACATTAGGCAATCCAAGCACTGAACCATTGTTAATCATATCTTTGATACCTCTTTCATTAAAATGTCCAAGCCTTTTGTGCCAAAGATCTAACTCAGAGATCTTATGTCCTCCATAGGTGAACAAGGCATGACCAACATTACCTTGGATCTTCAATGTGAACAATCTTCCTTCTTTCTTCCCTGAAACAATCTGTTTATACCCATTACTAGGGTCTTCCACAAACACTCCTTCATTAGTGAATCTAACTTCATAAACTTTTTCAACAATTTGTCCTACACTTATCAGATTCTTAGGAATTTTAGGAACATACAAAACCTTACTCAAGAGGGTGCTACCATCATTGGCCTTCACTGATCCAATTGACTTCACATTGTGCTTTGTATTATCACCTGTTTGAACTACATGATTAGTTACCATATTTTCCAAATCAGTCATCAAGGCTATGTTACCACTCAAATGATTGCTACATCCTGAGTCAATGTAGAAGACTCTTTGATCTTCACTTTGCCTTTCACAAGTTGCATTAATTATCAATGTTGAATCTTCCTGCAGATCTGAAGCATAATTGTAGTAGGTATTGTTATATTGTTGGCTTTGGAATCCTCTACCTGCATTTCTTCCAAAGTAACCTCTACTACCTCTACCTATGAAATTACCTCTTTGATTCCTGCCACCTCTTCCTCTTGAATTAAAGTTCTAATTATATCCACCATTACTCTGAGTATTATGCCAACAATCATTAGTTAAGTGATTTGTCTTACCACAAATCCAGCAAGCTTTGACTCCATCTTTATTACTCCTGCCTCTTCCTCTACCTTTGCCACCTCCTCTTTTTATAAAGAGGAGGCTAGTTGTACCTTTGCCACCTCCTCTTTTTATAAAGTTAGCTTGGCTAGTTGTACCTTCTTCTTCATTTGCTTGTTGCTTTACTTTGATATTCTTCTTCTTATCCTTTGAATACATTGCATGACCTATACTCTTGTCACCTTCACCTTTGACATCCTGCTCAAAGGTTAACATATGTCCTAGCAACTGATTCACATCAGGAGTAAAATGATCAAGTGCTATGGATCTGTGTAGCTCAGTGATGAGTAGCACCTCCTTTAATGTCAATCCGGGAAGACGTGAGGATGGTATGATGACCTCGAGCAAGTGAAGGCACAAGTGCGTGAGTGAGAAGCACACTAACATGCACACACATACACACACGCGCACACAAGGTAAAACAGAGAGAGAGAGAAGCAATGTAGTTATTTTAGATTACTTTCAAAATGCTCATACAAGTTCAATTCTATTACAAGCTCTCCCAAAAATGAGCTCTCTAGCTCCATTTATAGTTTTTGACTAGTTTATGGCCCTGTCCAGACCTAGTGTCCGGCCTAGTTAAAAATTAGGTTCTCTGGCCTATTTGGAGGTTCAAACGGAGTCTAAAAAATGTGAAAACTGATAGGTAGGTACTTCTAAAGCTCCTCAAGCTCAAGGACTCCTTGGCTTGCACAAAATGGAGCTACAAAAATATGAAATGATATTTACAATTGTTTTTAGTGATGAAAATCACTATTTTTGTAGGGATTTCTTCTAACAGTTTGACATACATTTCCTGGAGCTCCCTACTTGCTCCTTCTTCTTGTGTGCCCCTACCTTTGATGCATGAAAAATTTAGATGGCCTACTTGCCAGATCTTCTTTGACTATTCTGTCTGCTTGTGCCTTCTCTTCGCTCCGACTCCCTTCGTTGGCTTCCTTGTCTTGTGAGTCCTTCAGTTCCTTGACTGCTGCCAACATCTCCCACTCTCTCGCATCTATCGTCTCTGACAGACCCTTGTTGAGTGGGTCGTTGGATGTAGTACTCCACAACGTCTGTGGCTAAATGATGTTTGGCGATTCTCAATCCTTTGGCCAAATCAGTGAGTAGGGCATCCCAGTCTACTGGCCCTGGAACTTCTGGATGTGACATACGTAGCTTTTCTGAATGTAGAGCTTGTTCCACTGCAAATAACTGTAATAGGTGAGATGGTCTGGGAATGAATATCTCTGAATGATATTCCCAGAACCCTGTGATAAACATTTCTTCAAACGTCTGTTTGAAGCAAGCACGTAGATACTTTATACGAGCATGCCACGCATATACGACGTTAATGGATGGTGTAGTGCTCATGTCGTAGACAAGGTCCTGATTCCCTTCATTAAATCCAAGAGCCGAAAGATGAGGTTCTTTGATATTCTTAATTGTCTTGAATGTAACCAGCATGAGCTGTATATTCTTGAATCTAACTGCCCAATGTTGGATAGTTGAAATCATGTAGTTGACTGTGGGTTGGCCTCTAGGTGGGGCTAAGTAGACATAATTGAGCCATTTTTCACATCCGTTGACTCTCAGCACTGTTTTTGTGTACTCCGGCCAAGACCGTCTTCGAAAGACAGGGCAGTAGCAGGGATTATACTTGATATATAAAGGCATGTTATTCCACGTGCGTACCATCTTAGGGTAGGTTTCAAGCAGACGGATCCTCCAAGTAGGTTGATGTATATTCCCCTACGTGGCACTTGCAGGGATGTCATCTGGTGCAAACTGTGTCGCCGAGGTTGGTTCTTTTGATGTGCGTTGCTTGATTTCAGCATTGTAATCTACCATTAATACACAGAATGGAACATACAAATCATCGAATGTGCCAATCCACCTATGATGGGAGAGGTTTCTGAAGTAATCCGATTTTATGACGACTTCCTCCAATCGTGACATAGATGCTATCTGAACTGCAACTCTCTTGTCATGGGTTGTAGCAACCTTCTCTAACCTTTGCATCCATTCAGGAGCTTCGATCTCAATCGTGTCCATTCCTTCTGTTGTTTGCTTACCTCCGGGTGTTGGCATGGGAACATATGGGTCTTCAAAAGTCTCCTCCACTTCAATTGGCACTAAGTCTTCAGGTTTCGGTTCGACCAAGGGAGAGGGTTGACGCTCGTATTGAAGAACTTTACTTCGTAGTTCTTCTAGTTCTGCTCTGAGTTCTGCGACTTCTTCAGATGTGTCGGCTGCTGTTGTGACTTTGTTTGGTGACTCCTGCTGAGTTTCCAGTTGCTTTAGTAGGTCATCTCTTTCTCTTTCTAATGCTGTGTGGGCTTCTAGGAGGTCGGCATGGGTTTCCAACACAATTTGCATATTCTCCGAGGGGATGGCCTTGAAATTCTCTGGGTCGATTTCATGCGGGGAACCTTCCATTGCTGCTTCCAGGTTTCCTTCGTTCTATTTCTGTAGTCTTTTATTCTCTTCGAGTGCTGCGGACATGTGCTTCCGTAATAAGGCGAGATTGCATCGAAGCTTGAGATTGTCTGTGATCTGAGCATGTAACATGTCATCGAGTTGTTGTTTTTCTTCAGGATGTGACTGGGGTGGATTGGCGACTAATTGATCATGTTGTGCTTGCAATGTAGTATACTGCTATTGTAATAGCCACTTCTCCTTCTCTAAATCAATGAATCTTGCTTGGAGCTGTTCATGGTTTTTGAAGAGGCTCGTATGTTGTGCGTCTAGGTGCTCGTAATGCTGTTGCAATTGAGACATACACTGGTACATATTATTAAATACATTATTAATGGGAGTGGATGCGGGAAAGGTGTTGAATGCAGAAGGGAAGGGAAAAGGGAATGGGAGCGTGTATGCTATGCTTGAAAAGGGTGAAGTTGGTGGTGGGGGAATGGGAGATTGTGGTCGTATGGGGGGAGGGAGAGGTGCAGAGGTGGGTGATATGTCCATGAGATCAAAAGTGGATGCAGTCGTGGGAGTGATTGTGAACATGGGAATTGTGGGTGCGGTGATTGTGGTGAAGGTGTAAAGTGGTGTGTGTAGTTGTGAATATGAACCGCCAGGAAGTGTGATCGGGGGAACGGGGTTTTCCATGGCTACAGTTAGAATTACAGAGTCAGTAGTAGTGTAAACAAGAGAGGTGGTGATCGGTTGTGTAGGTTGTGTGGGTTGACTAACGGTCTGTGCTTCGGTATGGGAAGTGGACCCTGAGGCAGTGACATTAGTGGTTTCACTGGTAGTGGGAGGTGAAAGTGGTGGAGTTGGAGGGAGAGGGGGTAAGGGGGGTGACGGGGGTGCATTGGATGTATGGGCTTTCTCAGTGTCATGAATCGTATAAGCTTTGCCCGTGGTTGTGGATGTGGTGCCCTGTGGTTCTGATACTAATACATTCATTTTTTTTCCTGATTGAGGGGGGCGTCTGCCGTATCGTCGTTCCGATCGTCGTGAATATGCAAGAGCGGTATGCACCATCTCAGGTACCCCCAACGCATCAGATATCATTTCAAGGGTTGCTCGGTATTGCTCGGCCACACCTTCCTCCTCAAGGATTTGATTCATGAGGGCTTTTCCTGCTACCAGGGACAATTTGTGTTGTTCTTGAATTTGGTTGATGGTATCATACAGCTTTTTCAATTGCTTCGTATAAGCCGGGGCACCCTCAAGCTCCTGTAGAACTTCTTGCTCATATTCCTGCTCTTCTTCGTCGGACAATCCTTCTTGATCCTCCTCTTGCTCGTCTTCTTCATCATCCTCCACTTCGACTACATCTAGTTGGACTGGGTGGGGTTGGTCTGTGACTGTCTGCTGCCCGCTTGCCTGCTCTGCCTCCACTTCTAAATTTGTAGCATTGATTATTCTAGCTACCTCTTCATCAGTTAGATCTTCCAATGTAAAGCCATGAGGAAACTCTAAGTCGGTTGGTATAGGTGGAAACACCAGATTCGGTCCGTCTGTGCTATGTCTTGGTAATCTGATAGTGAAGGGTTGCACACGCCTTGGAAGCCGTGGAGTTGTCTCTGGTGTCAGTGTCACACCGCAGGCCTGTGCACAGGGCATTTGAACTGCACCTCTCATTTTCTTGGATGGAGGCCCTGCGGTGGATAGTCTACGTTGGAATTCTTGCACCCTGGTCCAAATAAGTGCCCTTTGAACTGGCACATCATATGCCAAGCATCTGTAAACAATCCTTGTGAGAGCACAACATCCATACAGTACTGACTTTTGCTTCTTATACCACTGTTGATGAGCCAAGTGGATTTGGTCAATAATCCAGTGAGGCATGTTGATTGTCAAATCGAAGGCATCTGCTAAATATAGACTGAGCCATATCTTCTTGGGTGGCATTGTGAACCTCTCTTGCGCGAGGAATGCGAAATGCTGCATGCACATCCGAAGATGAACGGCAATAGTAGGTGTCATTGCCACCATGTCCTTTAGTTTCGTCAGATTCCTGTTCTTCATGTTGTCGGGAACCATAGTCTCTTTCTCAGTGGGAATGTGCATACCTTTCATGTCGAGAGCTTCCCTCACCAAGTTGTTTGTCAATTTGAACCGCTTCAGCTCATTGCCCCTTGTGAGAGATGGGAGGACAAAAGTGATGTATCCCTTTTTCTCTTTGCTCGGAGTGAGGGTGCTAATCAAATACGAGCACCTCAGAAAGTCTGGGGCTTTGAAGTAATCGTATAGTCCCGCCTTCTTCCATATCGGTTTCAGCCCTTCATTATTTTGAAGTCTCTCAAATTCCCTGGTGAAGAAGTGATACCTGCCCCAGCGCCCGTTGAATTCTATCTCTGCCTCCCATAGGTAAGTGCCTTCTCCAAGAGGTCCTGCCACATCACTGAACCAATGTGAGTTTTTGCTGACTGGCATTGTGTGCCCCTATGGAGGATTCTGAATCGGTATGGCATGTAATGCTCTTAATGCCATTGGGTGCTCCTTCAATTCCTCCTCAATGGGAAGACTTTCAATGTCCACGATTTGAGGGTTGATGCCTGCGTGGGAGCTAGTTCCTGCCTCGGCCATATTGAGGAAATTGGTCACCAGTTCTGTGAGAATATACAAATGAATGTTAACATTGCAAATGGACACCAAGCGTTCATGTGTCCCCGTTACAACATTAACATGAGGTGTGAGTGATATGTTAGTTAGTCAGTGAGTGCTCGGTGATTGTGGGTATGGTTAGTGGATGGATTGTCCTAAGAGCTAAATGGAAAGATGTAGTTAGTAGGTGGCGGTGAATTTACAAATGGGGTCCGGGGGTTTGTTACATGCTTTGGGCTGCCAAACAAACAGAATGGCTGTTGGTCTTGGTTTTGTGGAGACTCTGGAGGGCTTTATAAGAGTGTCTACTTGGAAATGAGGCTTTTGAAGGACCCATTTACAAGTGATTCTACTTGTGCCCATGAGAGAATATGTGTTCGTTCGTGATGTATAAGAATGGGTATCAGATGTTCGAGTGAGTGAACCATGTTGTACAAGGTGTGGCCTCAGTGTAGCTATTTGAGCCCGCAAGCAAGCCTTAGGCAGCCAAATTTGTCTTGATTGTGGGCTAGCCTTCATCGACTTCTTGGGTGTTGGAGAAACAATCACTAATTGGACATATATTTGAAGGTCAAATCTTAGGAAGAAAACCACATGCCTATGTGAAGGGACAAATTCACAAGTGTATTATACTTGTAAAGTTAGTTCACTTTAGTTCTAGAAGTTTTTTAAAAAGTCACGAGAATGAGAAAATCTATATAAGTTAGTTTGTATCAACTGACACGATGAGTGAAGAGAGGGAAGACAATGAGAAAGTGAGTTAGAACTCATTTTGTATGACTGAGAATAGTCGGGCTTCTCTGCGTGAGCACCTGTGTATTCGTGAGTTTTCATAGTTATGGAAAGAGTTTATTAATTTATGTGTATAAGTCTTCTTCTTCCATCTCTAGAGTTTTTCTTGTGTGAAATGATTTCAGAAGTTGAAGTTTTCCAAGCAAGTCGATGCCTGGCATCGAGTTTGTGCTGATAAGTCTGTGTTTTATTTTCTGAGTTCCAACTCCTGCTAAATCTTTTTGAAAAGATGATGTTTGTGGAGCAACTCGATGCCTGGCATCGAGTTTCAGCATAAAGTCGATGCCCGGCATCGACTTCCCACATAAAAGTGGTCTTGTTCATGTGTGTGTAAAAGAGGCTAATTCTGGTGCTGAAAAAGTGGCTGAAAAATCTCAAAGTCGATGCCCGGCATCGACTTTTGGTTGCAAGTCGATGCTAAGCATCCAGTTTTTATTTTTAGACAACGAAATTTACTAAAACAGGCAAAATTTCTAGTTTTGGAAGGTCATACAGGGTCATCTTGTGAGGGCCATAACTTGAGTTCTAGAGATCCGTTTCATGCATATGATAGCTTGTTCGAAAGCTCTACTATTCTAGTTTCAGCCTATAAAAGATCTTGTAGAAATAATACTTGAGCTAAGAGAAATTAGCAAAATACTGAAGGTATGTCATTTCAGTGACTAGAAAATTTTGAAGAAGCAAAGTTTTTGGTTTCGGCTATCATTTCTCAAAGTTTGGAGTGGCAATGAGTTAATGGTGACCATAGAGGTGTTCTAGTGTCACATTAATTCATTTCTTGTGGTGTTTCACACATCAACAAAGTGGTATCAGAGCAAAAAGGTCCTAAAGAGAAGAAGGCGGCAAAGTTACGAGAAGTTTTGGAAAGTTTTCCATTAAAGTTTCAGAGGTGAAGCATTTGAAGACACAAGGCATCAAAAGGTTACTTCAAAAGTATCTTCATACACAAAGAACTCCAAAAGGTATTATCCTTTATCCTTTAAGCTCACAGGTTGCAGCAGGAGGAAAGGAGTATGGCAGATCATATCTCTATTGACAAACTGGACAGAGATAATTACCCTGCATGGGTAATGAGAATGGAAGCCTTACTTATGAGTAAGGATCTCATGGTATATGTAACAGGTGAAGAAGAGAAGCCAATATTTGAAGATGAAAGCCGACCAAAGAAAGAGGAACTTGATGCTTTAAAGCATTGGCAGAAGAAGGATGCAAGTGCAAAAGCCTACATCTACAATACAATCTCTGATCATTTGCTACCACACATCAGAGGATTGGAATCTTCTGAAGATATATGGAATGCATTGGAGTATCATTTCCAAAGCACTACTAAAGCACGGAAAGCAAGTCTATGGTCAGAGTTTACAACATCCAAGAAGAAGCCAAGTCAAAGTATTAGTGATTATGTCACTAAGATGAAGGATCTAGCAGATAGTCTTGGATCCATAGATGAAGATGTTGAAGATCACAGATTGATTGCTCAACTACTTGCAGGTTTGAGAGGGGATGAAAGGGGGAAACCTTTTGTCTTATCAACAGAACTTTCATTAAATCATTATGTTCCAGATTTGAATCAATTACTTGGTTTGATGCTCACATATGAGCAAGACTTGAAGGGAGATGGAGATAAAGGACAAAGTTCTGCAATGTACATGAAGAACAAGAAGAAGGGAGATAAAGGTAAAGCAAAGGATGAAGAGGAGTCAAGTTCTCAAGTTTATTATGCAAGAGGTAAAGGCATTGGTAGAGGAAGAGCAAGAGGCTTTGGAAGAGGAAGAGGTAATCAGAATAACAACAAGAAGGCTTGCTGGATCTGTGGATTGAGTAATCATTTGGCTCATGATTGTTGGCACAATCAACAAGGATCAAACCAGAATCAAAACAACAATAGCAGAGGTCGAGGTGGAAGATATCAAAGTAATTTTCAAAGAGGTAGACAAAGTCAAAGAGGAGGCTATGGTAGAGGTGGAGGAAGAAGTTGGGGACAAAATCAATCCTACAACACCACCTACGACAACTATGCAAATGACACACAGAATGAAAGTCATACATCATTGATGATGAATTCAATCAGCACATCAGATAAAGAAGATCTAAAGGTATTTTACATTGACTCTGGATGTTCTTATCATTTTTCAGGAAACATAGAATTGATGTCAGAATTGGAAAAAGGCATTTCTAGTCATAGTGTTCAAATAGGTGATAATACAAGACATAGTGTACATTCAATTGGAAAAGTGAAATGCAAGAATGGAGCAGATTTGCTAAGCAATGTTTTGTATGTTCCTACAATACCTAAAAACTTGATTAGTGTGGGACAGATAGTTGAAAAAGGTTTTCAAGTCAGGTTTACAAATGAAGGAGTATTTGTTGAAGATCCAGAGAATGGATATAATCAGATTGTCTCTGGTAAGAAAGAAGGTAGACTCTTTACTTTAAGAGTACAAGGGAACATTGGTCAAGCTTTGCTCACACATGGTGAAGGAGTGATTACAGAACTTGATCTCTGGCATAAGAGATTAGGTCATTTCAATGAAAGAGGAATTAAAGCTATGGTTGCTAATCAGTTTGTACTAGGATTACCAAATGTGCAAAATCAACATATGGTTTATAAATGTGAAGCATGTCAAATGGGAAAAGCACACAGGTTACCATTTCAGAGGAAAGGATTCAAAAATGATGGAGTACTTGAGCTCATTCATACAGATGTATGGGGACCAACAAAAGAAGGATCTATCAGTGGCTCAAGGTACTATGTTCTTTTCATTGATGATGCTACAAGATGGATAACATTATATGTTTTGAAGGAAAGATCAGAAGTGTTTGGAGCCTTCAAGCATTTTCATGCATATGCAGGGAGAGTCACAGGACAAAATCTTAAAAGACTGAGGTTTGATGGAGGGGGAGAATATTTCTCCCAAGAGTTCAATGATTATCTTTGGAATGCAGGTATTAAGAGAGAAATAACTTGCAGGTATATAGCACAACAAAATGGTGTAGCAGAAAGAAGGAACATGACTTTGGTTGAGTTTGCTAGAGCTATGCTAAAGGAGAAGAATTGTCCAAATTATCTTTGGGTTGAGGCTGTAAATACAGCCACATATCTTGTGAATAGATTACCATGTGCAACTCTAAATGGAATGACTCCATATGAAGCTTGGTGGGGTAAGAAACCAACACTAGATCATTGTAGAGTGTTTGGATCAATTGCATGTGCTTATGTGCCATCACAACTTAGGCATAAACTTGAACCAAAGGCAGAAAAATATGTGTTCATTGGTTATGATGAAAAGCAGATGGGTTACAGGTTGTGGAATCCTTTAACCAAACAATTTCTTGTTTCAAGAGATGTTACATTTGATGAACAGAAAAGTTGGTATGCAGATCAAAGTCATACAACTGAAGAATTTGAAGAAGAGGTAAGAAGATGTGAGAAAGGAAAATCAATTGTGCAGGTAAATAGAGATGAAGACTATATGCAAGCAAGTACATCGAGAAGTGGATTAACAAGAAGGAATGAAGAAGCTCCTATATTTGATGAAGAGGTGTATCCGGACACATATGAAGAATGTGAACCAAGGAGGTCAAGTAGGACAAGAAGACAACCAGAAAGGTATTCTTATGATACTTCTTACATAACTCAAAAGAACTATGCATACATGGTCAAAGATGATGAAGAACCTCAGAACTATGATGAAGCTAAAGGTAAGAAGCAATGGGAAGAAGCAATGAAGGAAGAGTTTAATGCACTAGAGGAGAACAAGACATGGGAACTTGTTCCTAAACCAAATGGTAAGAAAGTAATTGGAAATAAATGGGTTTATAAAGTGAAGAAGCTTGCAGATGGAAGTATAGACAGATACAAAGCTAGACTGGTGGTGAAAGGCTATGCCCAAACCTATGTCATAGATTATGATGAGACATTCAGTCCTGTAGCTAAGATGTCAACTATAAGAACAATCATTGCTATTGCAGCTTCAAAAGGATGGACCCTAAGTCAATTGGATATAAAGAATGCATTCTTGAATGGATACATATCAGATGAGGTATACATGGAACAACCTCAAGGGTTTATAGATTCCAGGTATCCATATTTTGTTTGCGGGTTGAGAAGAGCACTCTATGGATTGAAGCAAGCTCCAAGAGCATGGAACTATAGACTCGTGAAGTATCTGAATGATCTTGGATATCAAAGTTCAAAAGCAGATCCAAGTCTACTTATCAAAAGAACATAGGAAGGTACAATCTACATTTGTATTTATGTAGATGACATTATAATCACAGGTACTTCAGATGAAGGAATCAAGGAGGTAAAGAGATTACTTGAAAAAGAATTCAAGATCAGTGATCTAGGAAAGTTGTCATACTTTCTTGGAATGGAAGTCACTTATACAGATCATGGCATATATGTATCACAAGAAAGGTATCTTCTGAATCTATTGAAAAAGTTTGATATGGAAAATTGCAGAGAAGCTTCAACTCCACTTGAAGTTAATCACAAGCTCAGTAAATATGATGGTGCAGAATACAAAGATATGAGAAAGTATCAATCTCTTGTGGGTAGTTTGATTTATGCTACACTAACAAGAACTGATCTTAGGTATGCAATGGGAGTTTTATCACAGTTCATGCATTTTCCAAAGGACCCACATTGCCAATTGCAGGTCAAAGAGTTCTCAGATATATCAAAGGAACTATAAAGGAAGGATTATATTATCCTTTTACATCAAATTTGAAGTTGAGAGCCTACAGTGACTTAGACTGGGCAGGTAATCAGGATGATAGAAGATCAACTCATGGCTACATGATATACATTGGTGATAAGCTTGTAAGTTGGTGTTCAAAGAAACAACATACAGTAGCATTATCATCAACTGAAGCTGAGTACAAAGGACTTGTGGAAGCAGCTAAGGAGGTTATATGGATGCAAACATTGTTCAAAAGCTTGGGCATTGATCAAGGTATACCTACAATACATGGAGATAATATGAGTTCACTTTATCTTGCAGCAAATCCAGTATTTCATGCAAGAACAAAACATATAGAGATACATTATCATTTCCTGAGAGAAAAGGTAATGGAGAAAGAAATAGAAGTGGAGTACATTTCTACAAAAGATCAGATAACAGACATAATGACAAAGAGCTTGAATGGTGTGAAGGCCAGCAGATTCAAAAGCATGGCAGGAGTAAAAGAAAAGAAGATGATATGAAGAAACTGAGAATGTAAATTAGTGATTGAGGGGGAGCTGTTGGAGAAACAATCACTAATTGGACATATATTTGAAGGTCAAATCTTAGGAAGAAAACCACATGCCTATGTGAAGGGACAAATTCACAAGTGTATTATACTTGTAAAGTTAGTTCACTTTAGTTCTAGAAGTTTTTTAAAAAGTCACGAGAATGAGAAAATCTATATAAGTTAGTTTGTATCAACTGACACGATGAGTGAAGAGAGGGAAGACAATGAGAAAGTGAGTTAGAACTCATTTTGTATGACTGAGAATAGTCGGGTTTCTCTGCGTGAGAAAGCATGTGTGTATTCCTGAGTTTTCATAGTTATGGAAAGAGTTTATGAATTTCTGTGTATAAGTCTTCTTCTTCCATCTCCAGAGTTTGTCTTGTGTGAAATGATTTCAGAAGTTGAAGTTTTCCAAGCAAGTCGATGCCTGGCATCGAGTTTGTGCTGATAAGTCTGTGTTTTATTTTCTGAGTTCCAACTCCTGCTAAATCCTTTTGAAAAGATGATGTTTGTGGAGCAACTCGATGCCTGGCATCGAGTTTCAGCATAAAGTCGATGCCCGGCATCGACTTCCCACATAAAAGTGGTCTTGTTCATGTGTGTGTAAAAGAGGCTAATTCTGGTGCTGAAAAAGTGGCTGAAAAATCTCAAAGTCGATGCTCGGCATCGACTTTTGTTGCAAGTCGATGCTAGGCATCGAATTTTTATTTTTAGACAGCGAAATTTATTAAAACAGGCAAAATTTCTAGTTTTGGAAGGTCATACATGGTCATCTTGTGAGGGCCATAACTTGAGTTCTAGAGATCCGTTTCATGCATATGATATCTTGTTGGAAATCTCTACTCTTCTAGTTTCAGCCTATAAAAGATCTTGGAGAAATAATACTTGAGATAAGAGAAATTAGCAAAATACTGAAGGTATGTCATTTCAGTGACTAGAAAAATCTGAAGAAGCAAAGTTTTTGGTTTCGGCTATCATTTCTCAAAGTTTGGAGTGGCAATGAGTTAAAGGTGACCATAGAGGTGTTCTAGTGTCACATTAATTCATTTCTTGTGGTGTTTTACACATCAACATTGGGTACCCAGATAGACTTCGCTTTCATAGAAGGATTTTTGGACCCAGATAGACTTCGCTTTCACAGAAGGATTTTTGGAGGACTTCTTATTAGTGTCATGTCGTTGATCACTAATAGGAGGTTGATTCAGTTGTTGTGGCTTGACCGCAAGAGGATGCTTGCTCTTCCATACCCACACTTGTTTTGGTGGTTGAGACACCGTGCGTCGTATTTTCTTTGTGCCTCGAGCACAACTCGTCTGCTTCTTCTGCATTTGATCCGCCTTTGGTTGCTGCATTCTTGTGGCTTTTGGAAAAGAAGGGAGTTCCGTTGTACTTTTAACTTCTTTGTGGAGATAATCATCCCTCTGCATCACATAGTTTTGGACAAGAATAGTATGGTCAACTTCATGTGTACCCCTGGAAGGACCAGGAGTTTGTGTCTTTCCTAGTTCCTTGAGTGCTTCATTTTCTAGCTCAATTGTAATATGATTTTGATTTACCCAGACCTGAAGAAGTCCACTTCTTAGGTTTAGGTTGACTGCATGATCATAGATCTAGTCCTGACCCAAGACAAGAGGCTCAGTGAGGTCCACATCTTGACACACTAGCACTTTAACTGTCACTAATTGATCTTGAATGTAGAGGGGAAGTTCCACATTGCCCATGCAAGGGGTTTCCACGCCTCCCAATCCTATGAGATACGCTTCAATGGGATTGATACTTAAGTTCAACTTTTGACAGTAAGAAAATCTAACCGCACTAGTGGCTGCACCTGAGTCAATTAAAGCCCTTACCGTCCTTGCACTCTTTCCTTGTCCTAACTCTAAGGTTACAAAAGGACGTCGATCAATTATCCTATGAGAGCTAATACCTAAAACTTCACACATAGCCACATGATATCGTGGGTCCGCATAGTCATCTGCCCTGGGCTGATCCCTACCCTGTCATCTCAACTTCATCCTTCTGATGCGTTCTAAAGCTTCTGCTTGAGCTTCTTCTCGAATTTGCTTTTCTTCCTCTTTGCATTTCTTGGCAATGTTGAGTCGATTTAGCATCTCTTCAGTCAGAGGTTCCTGATATAACTTGACTCTGCACCCGCTTATGTAGCTAGGTAGAATATCGCCTTCTAATGTGGCTAGTTGTACTGCTCCACTCGTTGAGATCCTATTTATGATCATAGGTCCATAGCCACGTTTCTCTAATTTTCTCGCATGTTGCTTCAATGTGTAGACTAAAACTAAATCTCCTGCCTTCAAGCCTTTATCCTTAACGTGGGCATCAAAGTATGCCTTCTGTCTTTTCTTAGCTGCATATATTCCCGCTGCCGCTCTTAGTCTTGTTTCACCTAGTCGTTCTAGATCAAGAATCCTCGAAGAGAGTTCATGACCCATCCATTCATGCTCTTGTGCTACTTTTAGTGTAGGTATCAAGAAGTCCAATGGTATCACTGCATTTTGACCGAATACCATCTGAAAGGGTGTGGCTTGGAGTACCGTTTTATAGGCGACTCGGTATGCCCAAACAGCATGGTGTAGCTGTTTGTCCCAATCAGATCGTTTATTATTCACTAGTTTGGTCAACACATTGCACAGAATCTTGTTTGTGCTTTCGGCTTGCCCATTAGCTTGTGGGTGATAGGGGGCAGACTTCTTGTGTACTACCAAGAATTCTTGGAGAAGATTTTCAATAACTTCATTCAAGAAGTGGGTGCCTCTATCACTTACTAGCTCTATGGGTAGGTCGTATCTAGTGAACACATTCTCAAATAAGAAGTTAGCGGTCGTCTGAGCATCATTCTTTGTCGTAGCTTTTACCTCTACCCATTTGGTTAGATAGTCTGTGGCCACAATGATATATTCAGCATGTGAACCCTTGGCAGGGGGATTAATAGGACCAACAAAGTCTATTCCCCACTTAGAGCCCACCCATCATAGGTTTCAGATTTGCCTGAGTTCTGGTATATGTGTCTGTCTAATGTTGGAATGAGCACAGAGATCATCAACATAGACCTCTAAATTCTTCCTCAAGAACTCTTTAAACACGTGACACATCAATCTTTGGAAAGTTGCAGGAGCATTGGTAAGCCCAAATGGCATTACTCTAAAGGCAAATATGCCCCACTCTATGGCAAAAGCTGTCTTATGCTGATCTTCTGGAGCTATGGCTACTTGATTGTAGCCCAAAAATCCATCAAGGAAGCTGTATACTTCCTTGCCTGCTACCCTTTCTAATAGATGCTCCGTAATTGGAAGTGGATAGTTATCTCGAATTGTGGCTGCATTAACCTTCTTCAAGTTAATGCATACGCGTAGCTTTCCATTCTTCTTGGGCACAACTACAATGGGGGATACCCACTCGGTGTGCTCAATTTCATAGATGAATCCAGCTTCTACCAGTCTATCTATCTCCTCTTTGATCTTAGCAGCATAATTATCGTTATATGTGTATGGCTTTTGCTTAGAGGGTTTCGCGTCTGAGGTCATGGGAATTGTGTGTGAGCATATGTCTGGGTCAACACCCTTCAAGTCCTTGTAACTCCAAGCGAATACATCTCTGTATTCTCTTAGCATGGCTATCAATTCACGCTCTTCTTCTTCCATCAGGTCATGTCCTATGTAAGTGCATCTCTCCTCTCCTTCTTCTAGGGCTACCACTATTTTCTTGGTGGTTTCTTTGTTATCATAGGCCTCTCCTGATTGTGCTTCACGTTTAGGCATTCTTATCATGACTCTCCTGTCGTCTATCTCATACTTTTTAAAATTGTCAGGGACCTCAAACAAAGATTCTTCCTCTTCTGGTGTGACTTCTCTCTTCTTTCTTTTCTTTCCTTCATTCTTAGGGGTCACTTGTGTGGTTAACCTTACGTCATTGGTGAGCTCTCCATGTCTCTGGGGTTGAAATTCTACTTCATAGAAGTATTCTTCATCTGATGCAAAAGGTGGGTCCATAATGATTGACTCTAGATCGGAGTCACTTGCATCCTCAAATGCATCAGGGCTAGGTTTGCACTCTTCTAAAACTGCATCTCCCATGATTGGGTCTATGGAGAAGACTGAAATGTCATAGCCATCCTCATCACAGTGGGGTGTCCATTGTTCCTCATTGATGGCTACATCCATTGTTGCTAAAATTTCTGCCCAACCATGAGGCTCAAATTCTTCATCAAGAAATACTACAGGTGCATAGGCTGGGTCTTGAATTGATCTATGGGTTTCTTTCACACCTACCTCTCTGGCTTTCTCTCTTTTCTCTTCTTCTACAGCTACTTTGCACATCCATAAGTGGGTGTCTTCATGCATCCATGAGGATCCTGATCCTATGGAATGCACTGACTCAGTGTCATCTTTGGCTCTATGGATGGGGTTCCATTGAATGGGGGGTACATCTCTGTGAGAGTAATCCTTGAGGTTCACTTTGGTTGTGACACCTAAGTGTTGCAAGTACAAGGAGTTGGTTCCCCAGTCCTGTACCACCTACAATTGTCGCATAAATGGTCTTCCCAAAATCATCTCATAGGCTTGGTTCTTGCTAAAGTCACATATAGCAAATGTGTGCTCAAACTCTACACCACAAGTAGTGAGACTTATTCCTTCTAGCAAGCCTAAGGGTCTTTCTATATGACCATCAGCCATCTGCAATTTCATCCTCGTGGGCCTGAGTGCTGGCTTGCCCCAACGCTTCCATAAGGAGGTGGTAGCAATTGCAACTCCTGCACCTGAGTTGAGAATTGCCTTGGTTGTGTATCCTTGATGGGTGATGGGAAGATAGGTGTTTCCTTCTTCACCTTCACTCATATCTCCTATCTTGTCCAAAGGTATCTCTGGCACTATTCTATGGGAGCCTATCTGGGAATGGGGTTTAGCTATTTCAGGCACTTGTTTAGCTACATGTTTCCACAGCTCCGGCCTAACCTTGAGTAACTCTTCTAAAGTGAGGTTGCACTGCACTTTAGTGTTCTTGACTACCTCCGTATTCCTAGGTATGACTGAGTCTTCATTTCGTACCATGACAGTGGGTGCTCTCATACAAGTAGACTTGGCTTCCCATGGGCCTGTGAAGTGGGGTAATTCTTGTAAAGAATTAGACTCAAAGTCTACTCTCTCTTGACTTTGTGCACTCTCTGCTCCTCATAAATGGATGGGATGTCTGGTGGGAATTGATCATGTGCATCATCCACAAGTTCAATGGGAGGGGGGACTTCACTTTCTTTAGCCCATTTGTCTTCTTGAATCTCTCGTAGGAATTCTGGTGTGAACCGATTCATAGAAGAAGAGGTGTCCGATTCAGTGGAGTTAGGCACATAAGCTTCCTAGGGGGGAATGCTTACTATATCACTCGCCTTTCCCTTATTTGGAGGGGTGGGTTCCTTTTCTGATTGTGCAATTAGCCTCTCCAATCTTCCCAGCAGTCCATCAAAATGCAACTGCGTCTTAGCTGAACTAGAGATGTGAAAGAGGCGACTGGCTTCAAACATGGTTTGAGCCAATTCCACCATCTTAGCACAAATCTTTGTTCGTTCAAGCTCTAGTTCTGCTCGCGGGTAACTTTTTTCATGATCTGTCACATTTGGCCCTTCTTGGATTCTGGCCTGATATGCCTTAAGCATCATATTTAGGTCCTCGCGAGTGGGATCTGCTAGTATTGATCCTACTCTAGGGGGTGGTGGGGTCGTATGAGGCGGGTTGGAAGGGGTGGGGTCAGATGGAGATGGGAATGGTGGTGGTGGCATAGTGTGAGAGGGAGTTTGAGATGTGAGTTCAACTATCCTGGCTTTTGTTTCTCTTAGGCTCTCCTCGAGTTCACTCATCTTCTTAGCCCATTGCCTCTTCATTCTTTCTCTACTATCTCTCTAGGCTCTAGTCCTCTTCTTGGTTATGCTCTCAGTTTCACTAGCCTCAGCACTTTTGTCCTGGCCTAAACTTTGTTTCTGCTGCAAGGCTTGAGCTCTAATGACTACTTGCACTGGCGCAGTGGAAGTCACACTCCCTGTGGAGTCTACAACTAACCCAATAACATTGATAGGAGTGATTTTTGGCATATTATTGGGATTCTTTGGGCAATCTCGTAAGAGATGCTCTTTGGCACAATCTTGACAAAAGCCTTGTATTGTTACTGACTGGGGTTGTGTGGGTGCAGGCATGGGGCAATCACAATGAGGTGATCCCCCTGACATCTGTAGCATGGCCCTCTAGGGAATGGGGGTCTTACGTGCCTAGGTTGAGGTCTAGAGTTGGGGTTTGCGTACATGACATTTGTGTAATCTGGCTCCCAACTAGGTTCACTCGGTTCTTCACTATAGTAGGACTCACCATGTTCAGGAGATTGCGTGTAATAAGCCTGTGGACTATCTATGTGAGTGGAATCAAAACTATGATCACTCGGATCACTTTCTGAGAGCAATGGAGTCACTGGGACTATGGCTCTATTCAAATTTTCCTCAGTAGTTGCATACTTTACAGGAATCACATTAGCTGGGATTGGAGGTTGTTGAGCTAACACGGGTTGAGGCCTTTTTTGGTTTTGGTAGGGTTGTTGATAGGATTGTTGTGGTCTACCATATTGCTGTGGAGGGTACTGGTTCTAGTATCTTCCCTGTTGTGGATAGGGCTGAGGGTAGGTTTGCCTAACTGCTTGCTTATTGTATGGGCAGTCTTGTGCTGTGTGATTTGTGTATCTCCGTTCTACGGTGCAATATTGGCCACTAGGGTTCACTTGGGGTTGAGCCATGATGGGACATACGTTCGCCATATGGTCACCACCACAAGTATAGCACCTCTTTATTGGGACAAACCTTGGGATTTGTTTGCTAGTGACACCTAGTTTTTGAGCTACTTTCTCCGCGAGTTCCTCAATCGATGTAGATTGCGAGGAAGAGAGGCTAGAGGCACTATCAGAATCTTTGTAGATTTTGGAAAGCTCTAATTCCTCCCCTAGGTTGTCTTCAATGTCTATGCAAATGCGTACACACTCTTCTATAGTCGTAGGGTCCTTCAAGTACACATATGACCTCAATTTGGTACTTAGCAATCCATCCAAGAATAAAGCCACTTGCTTGGCTGGAGTGGGTAACTCAGGGATAGGACATCTCTCTAGATATTGCCTAAACCTTCTTCCTGCAAGTCTAACTGTCTCTTGGGGTCTCTGCTTGAAGCTATGTATCAATGAGGAAGTACTATGCCTTATCCCACTCTTAGAGAATTCAGTGATAAAAGCCTCTAAGAGTTGGTCTATGCTCCTGAACTGTCTCTCATTCAATGGTTGAAACCATGTAAGGGTTGTGTTCCTAAGGGTTAGACCAAAGGCATTATACTGCGTGAATAGGTCCTCAACTTGTTCAGCTCTCAAGACTTGCCTAAACTCAGCCACATGATCATACGGGTCTCCTGTGCCATCGAAGTAGTTCTTCATGGACTTAACCAGCTGTGTAGGTCTCAAGGTTCTGGTGTGTTCCCTAGGTCTTGGTAGAGCAAATTCATCCGCATTCCTTTGGTTCCTTAGGGCTCTAAGTCTCTCAGGTTCCACTCTATGTGTTTCCGTTCTCGTTCTTTCTCTTCCCAATGGGTTGGCAAAGCTTATCTCAGGTCTATCTCTATGTTTGTCTCGTTGAGCTCCATGAGCTTGGGATGTTCCAACTCCTAGGTGACCAAAGGACACATTCGACCTTGGTTGGGGGAAAATAAATTCACCTTTCCAAGTGTAAGCATGCCTATCATGCTGTGTAACCACAAAGATCCTCTTTGAAGCGTGATCTAAGTAGGTCACTTTGCCTGGGCTATCATGATCTTTGAACTCATATATCATGATTGTTCCTATCTCATTTGGCTGATCAGATTTATACCTCCAAAAGGCTTCATCAGTCTCTTGGTTCAGGAGCAGATCTATGCTCTTATTGTCTTGGGGAATCCACTCTGGCGTGATAATCCTAGTGAGAACAGATTTTCCTCGAGGGGTTCTAGGTTCTACACCCATGTTTCCTTGCTCCAGGTCATCTAAGTCCGTTTCTGGGATCACGTTTCCAAATTCGTCTCTCCGATCTGGATGACCGGTGACTACATATATGGTTCCTTCCTTGTCTAGGTATGCTCCGTTTTCAAACTTGACAGCTGGGTGCTCTAGTCCAATGGATTGGTCAGGGTTTTTAATCTGGACCACAGATCTTCTTAGGCCGTCCTCATAGATGCAAGCACCTAATCGGTTGGTCCTAAGGTATTCGAGTTGCGTCTTGTAAGGGCCTTCTACCCTGTGTAAATATGGCACTCCTAAACTTCTTGTAGGTCTCTCCATACCGTGGGACATCTCAGACTCGCTAGTCTCAGAGCTAGGGTAGTATGAATGATGGCGCAACTGTTGGGCCCAAGACCTAGCAGTATGATTGACACTAGCCTCTGAAGATCTAAGACTTTGTCTATCTCTCCCTAGGTGTCGTCCTGATCTAAGGTTCATAAGCCAAGCTGAGCGATCCCAATTTTTACCCAAGGTACAACCTCGTTGCTGAGTTCTTTTGTATCAGTCACTTGATTCTTTTTTATGTTGATTATCATGTTTATGATCTTGTCTGGTATCACGTCGTCAGGAATACTTAAGTTAATTTCCCTTTAAATTTTTCGGTCACACACAGGTTATCTCTTGTCTAGAACTTGATTTCTCAGATAGTCTTTGACTTGTCTCGTGCCTATCGTAGCTCTGACTTACTTTTAGCACTACTCGCACTTAGCCTAGGCTAGGAATGGACAGAGGGAGTTGAGAATATTCCAACCTTACTTGCTGATCCCTTGCTCTATGGTGCTCAAGAGCCCGGTTCTCAAGCTTGCAGATTACCCTTGCTTTGGATGCCTTCTAATGCTCTCAGTGGACCTATAAAAGTCCCAAAGTTAGCTCAAGACATAGATTCAAAGGACACAAAAAATCACTTTCATTCATGTAATTCAAAGATCAACTGTTCTTTTGGCTTTATGGAAAACAATCCTGAAGACCCTTAGCTTTTCTTCCTTCTGGGTATGGTCCACTTAAAAATACTATGACTAATAATCCTGATATTAATTTTACCATAACCAGTGGAAGTTTTGGTTGTACTCCCCGCAAGCTTTCCAACAAAACAAGAATCACAGCAATCAGATTTCGTATGAGGGAGATATGACAGTTCAAGGATCTAGGGTTAAAACAAGGTAAAACAGATCATCAAGAAAACAAGGTTTTCTCTCAAGTTACAAGTGTCGGAACCTCACAAATCACTATTTGTTTGATAAGTATGCCTAGAATTTACCCCAAAATCAAGTAATATAAACCCTAGAAATTTGGCCGAAAAAGCATGTCAATCGCGATCGATAGGTCTGTCAATCGCGATTGACAGAGGTGTCCGTCGGGGCCTGTCGGTCGCAATCGACACGTCAGTCGTGATTAACAGTGTCAATCGCGATCGACAGAGTCGGTCGTGAGTCCTGTCAATCGCGATCGATGGTATCAATCACGATCGACACTTTTTTCGAGATTTTCGCCGTGATTTTAGTCGATCAGGGTTTTGTCCATCACGATGGACACGTGGCAACGCGAATTCTTGTGTCAATCGTCAACTTTCAATCGATCGCGATCGACAATGTCAATCATGATTGACTGAATCCTACGTGGCAGTCGATCGATCGTGGGGTGTGTCGATCGCGATCGACACGTCTATCGATCGCGATTGACAGGTCTGTCGATCGCGATTGATAGAGAAACTCGGAATTTTTTTACTGTGTTTAGTGATTTAGGATGTGCTCATCATGTGCATCATTATGGTGTGCTTTGTTTTACCAAATAGGCGATTTTTCTGTCGATCGCGATCGACAGAGGTCGACGACACAGAGACAGTTTCAAGCTTGTCCGTACCTGTGCAGCATGCTAGAGATGGTGGGATAGCCAAATCCTGCAAGAAAACTCAAGAAACATGCAAAAAGAGTGCACACAAATCGCTCTCTCGCTCTCTCTCACAAGTGGGAGGTGGGAGATGGTGAGAATAGGGATGGTGATGATGATGATGAAGTAAAAAAGAGAAAAATAAGAAAAAGTAAAGAAATTACCTACAACGCCAACGTCACAACTCTACGCTTACCATCACACGCTCGTCCTCAAAGATCGATCCCCGACAACGGCGCCAAAATTTGGTGTAGCTCAGTGATGAGTAGCACCTCTTTTAATGTCAATCCCGGAAGACGTGAGGATGGTATGATGACCTCGAGCAAGTGAAGGCACAAGTGCGTGAGTGAGAAGCACACTAACATGCACACACATACACACACACGCACACACAAGGTAAAACAGAGAGAGAGAGAGAGAGAGAAGCAATGGAGTTCTTATAGATTACTTTCAAAATGCTCATACAAGTTCAATTCTATTACAAGCTCTCCCAAAAATGAGCTCTAGCTCTATTAATAGTTTTTGGCTAGTTTTTGGCCCTATCCAGACCTAGTGTCCGGCGTAGTTAAAAATTAGGTTCTCTGGCCTATTTGGAAGTTCAAACGGAGTCTTACAAATGTGAAAACTGATAGGTAGGTACTTCTAAAGCTCCTCAAGCTCAAGGACTCCTTGGCTTGCACAAAATGGAGCTACAAAAATATGAAATGATATTTACAATGGTTTTTAGTGATGAAAATCTCTATTTTTGTAGGGATTTCTTCTAACAGTTTGACATACATTTCCTGGAGCTCCCTACTTGCTCCTTCTTCTTGTGTGCCCCTCCCTTTGATGCATGAAAAATTTAGATGGCCTACTTGCCAGATCTTCTTTGACTACTCTGTCTGCTTGTGCCTTCTCTTCGCTCCGACTCCCTTCGTTGGCTTCCTTGTCTTGTGAGTCCTTCAATTCTTTGACTGCTGCCAACAATTTGACACTTCTCTGGTCACTAAGCACTCAATCTATATTGCTCACGATATCAATTCAAAAGAACCCTCAACATTTGAAGAAGCTAAGAAGAAATCAGAGTGGAGAGAAGCAATGGAAGAAGAGATAGAAGCTCTTCAAGAAAATCAGACATGGGACTTGGTTCCCAAGAAGCCATCCATGAAGATAATTGGATCAAGATGGATCTATAAGGTAAGGAAGAACACAGATGGATCAATAAGCAGGTATAAAGCAAGGCTTGTGGCTAAAGGGTTTTCTCAAACCCAAGACATAAGAGACTTTTTCTCCTGTGGTAAAGATGCCTACCATCATAGTACTCATGAGTATAGCTACTTCAAAGAATTGGAACATCTATTAGATGGATGTAAAAAATGCATTCTTGAATGGTTGGATTTTAGAGGGGGTGTACATGGCATAGCCTCCTAGATTTGTAGATTAATCACATCCTGAGTATGTGTGTAAACTCAAGAAAGCCTTATATGGATTGAAGCATGCTCCTTGAGATTGGAACCACAGATTAGTTACCTTATTGCAAGAAAAAGGATTCCAAATAAGCAAAGCTGATTCTTCACTCATTAAGAAGAGTAAATCTGAAGTAATATACTTATGGGTGTATGTAGATGATATCATTCTTGTAGGTGATAAAGGAAGAATTTAAGATAAGTGGCCTTGGATTGCTCACTTACTTCCTTGGATTGGAAGTAGTCTACACAGATCAAGGAATGTTCCTTACACAAAGGATATATATAAAGGATATGCTTCCAAAGTTCAAAATACAAGAAACTAAAGTTATAGGTGCTGCCATGGAAATTAAGTGCTCATGAAGGAGAAATTATTGAAGACATCACAACCTATCAAAGTCTAGTTGGAAGCTTAAATTATGTGACCTTAACTAGAGTTGATATTTGCTATGGAGTGAGTGTGCTTAGTCAATTCATTCACACCCCAAGGAAACCTCACATGGATATAGCAAAGAGGATATTGAAGTACTTGAAAGGAACAATAAATGAAGGTTTATATTATTCCTATACAACTAATTTGAATGTAAAGCTATCCATTGATGCAAATTGGGTAGGATCCAAAGATGATAGGAGAAGCACATAAGGATATCTCTCATTGCAGGTACAAAGCTCATATCTTGGTCTTCAAAAAAACAACCTACAATTGTGCTTTCCTCAACAAAAGCTGAATACAAAGGGTTAGAAAATGCAACACAATAAGCTGTGTGGATCAAGACCCTATACAAAGATCTAGGGTTGGACCTTGGCACTCCATTTATATTCGGAGATAATATGGGAAAATATTGTGAGTAAGTAGATACAACTTTCCTATGTATCTACTCATATGCAATGTGTAGATATGTTGACCAAATCATTGGATGGAACCAAATTAAACAGGTTTAAATCCATGATTGGATTGCAGGAGATACCAAAGGATTGAAGATCTCAAGCATCTTAGGCTTGAGGTAGATTTGTTGGTACATTTGGCAAGCCTAGATGCTTGACCAAAGAACAAGGACTTCTCACCTATTCATTTTGATCATTTATGTACATATGAACACCCCTTGTAAAAGTCTAAGACTTTGTCTCATTGGATAAAAGTAAAAGAGAATGAGTTGAAGGAATCTTGTGATATTAGAAGCCAAGGATCATGACTAATTATTGGTTGGAATCAAATCAATCAACACCTAAAGTGTAGGGACACTTTTGGGTGGAGGAAATTCAAATTTCAAACTCACTTTATGAGGATAAATAGGAGTGACTTTTAGTTGCAAGATAAGACAGAGAAGAGAGAGCCATTGAGCCTCATTGTTGAGCATACACTAAGTTCACATATGTATGAGTAAGTCCACTACATCTCCTTTGTATCATAGATTCATTAGCATATACAATTTTAGTAATTAGTTCATGCTATTCTCTGTCTATTGTTCTCTATTGCTATCTTGCCATTTTAGTGATTGTGTTTAATCAAGTTCTCTACATATACGCTATCAATTAACTTGCTTTAACTTGGTATAGCTAGCATGATTAGTCTAGTTGCTACATATCAATTTTTAGTACATTTGGTTCACTAGATCGTGAGATATGATTCATACAAGCTACCAGTGTGTCTGCATACTTTCATCCTCCTCAAAAGTGGGGATTGCGTCCCTCACTTCTTAAACTCATTACTTAGTATATACTCATCCTAAATTAGTGAAATAACTTGGAATGGTTATTTATGGTCTTCAATTAGATATGCCTAAAAGGTCTTGGGTCAATTGTTATCGTTCTGTGATATGTTCGTAGTTGCATCATAATTTTCATTGCATTTTCTTCAAAAAACATCATCTAAATAATCTAATAAGAGTCAAACATTCAATGCAAATCAGAACTTTCCCATAATGTCCATGTTGCATGATATGCTAGGACTATATAATGCATGAATTTCATCAGACTCTACCTAGTTCCGATTAGAGTGAGCATATATATGAAATACATTCTATGGATAGTTTCTTGACGAATATAAAATTGAAGGATCTCCTGTTATATTTGTTTTTCTTATGTTTCAGAATCTGAGGTGCTTATCATAGAAGGACCCTTGTCATGTTAACTATTTGTATGACGCTGATTATTGATAATCAAATGTTGGCAAGTCTATTGGTTCAATCAAAATAATCAGATTTGACTCATCTGGATTTCCTTATGTAAAACAGAATGCAGAAATAACTTAGCAATTATGTAAAACAGAATGCAAAAATAACTCAGCTTAATCTGTAAAGTAGTTCCAAAGCACACGCGACTACAATTGTATGCAATATTAGGGCAACAGAAACCCATGTTCCAATCTCCTTAGAAGAGTGCCTCAAAGACAAATGCAAAACTGTAGGTTTTTGCTGTAAAATCCTTGACTGCTGACGTCCTTCTATGTCATTAAGACTTAACCTGTCTTTGGAATCGATCCTCAGGAACAGTGATTAAGCTTTAATGGAGCTTAAGGCCAGAACAGTGATTAAGCTTTAATGGAGCTTAAGGCCAGAACAGTGATTAAGCTTTAATGGAGCTTAAGTCCTTTCGCATGCTCCAACATGGAGATGGATCCACTTGAAGCGAACGATAGTCGTACTTACCATATCGCTTGAATTTCCAAGCATGTAATTTCTTGATGTGTTAATAGAATAAAATTCACTTATTAATCTCCCTATGTGTCGTCCTCCTCTCTCTCATACACACAGACATAAATGCTGTTAACACAGATACGTGATACACATACATACAGTCTCATGTGTAGTCATACACCTATTTCATTCAAGACTCATTTTACGAGTCCCCACCTTCCACCAGGAAACCATACTTCACTCCAAATACCTATCTGATGAGCTTCTGTTCCGCTTATCTGCAATCTTACCTTTCCTTCAAATGAAGTATCTTACGGGGGCCAAGGGCATGGGATACAGATTGTGAAAGCTGTATGGGCTGCTCTTAGTTCGGCTGGATGACGATGATGATAAAGATGTTAACAAGCACGTGGCCATGGCGAGACCTGACAAGCAGACCAGCAGAACGACCTCCTTCCTCGCTCCAGCCTTCCGGAGGCTATTCAGCGCTCTGCATTTTGATCTAATTCCCGTTCTGCAAAGAAGGTATGGAGCTCTGCACTTGCTCTGAAAAGCCGTTCTCAGGACGACACTCATTCTCTGTTTTATCCCACCCAAAGGAGGGCGCGTCCTAACGATCTTTGTTTCGTGCTCCACTGCATCAGACTGCGCCATCGCTTGATGAGGGTTTCCAATTTCCCTTTTGTTGCCACATACCCCCGCATCTATCCTGCCTGCATCAGCATCGTCTCTGAAACCTCTTTTTCTGGGGCCTTTCATGTCTGCTTCAATTTTCCCGATCAGGTTGCTGGCCTTGATTCGGTTCTCCATGTCCACCAAGACTTCCGATTCTTCGTTACCCTTGCAGACCGCGTTTGCGGCTACATACCGCTCCTCTTCCTTCTGTTCACACTTTCGAACATCTCCGACATCGTTAAGGTGCAAAGCTCGCAAGGCCTGGTCACGGAGTTCTCCATCGCCTACAGCGGAATCTGAATCCTCAAGATCCGGTAAACATATTGATTTTCGGATTGCTTCCTGCGGCGTAAAGAGACTTGTATAGATTGTGAGCGGCGTCGACACATCGAACAAATCGCCATTCGGCAGCGTCAGTAGCAGATTGGACGGGATGTCCCTGTGATGTACTGTCAGCTCGCATGGCTTATTTGATCGAGGTTTCCTGACCTTTCTGTCTTTTCCAATAGTAAAGAAAGTCATGAAGCCGGAGATGGTGAGTACTATCCCGAGCCCCCAGGCGTATCTCCGCGTGACGGGCCAATGACACTCCATAGCCAGAGCCTTGATCGAGATATGACGGTCTTCCATGAATGCTTCAAGCTAATCTGATTCAATACCTTGAACAAAAACGGACACTGGAAGAAACTATGCTGATGACGGGCGTTTATCGAACAGACATGACTGCCATCACAAGTAGTGTATCAGATCGACAGCTTGAGCATCGGAAGGAGCGACGCATTCGCAGATCGTCAGTGTTCTTGAGGACCATGAGGATATACTGTCAGAGGCTTTGACAGCAGCGCACTCATTCCACGTTTGCTGCAGAAGAGGGAGAATTCGGGGTAGTTTGGTTGGCGCAGTGATAGAGGTACGAGAAGAAGGTGGAGATGACTAAGTAAAAGAAGAGGCATACGAGGAAAGTTGGGAAGCAGAGACGATAAAACAGTACAGCCCCGACGATGAAGAGTGTCTGTAAACGCATCTCTCTGCCGCTGTGACAAAATCTCTCTCTCTCTCTCTCTCTCTCTCTCTCTCTCTCTCTCTCTCTCTCTGTGTGGCGGCAGCGCGGCTGTTCCACCCTATGTGAACCCAATCGTCACAACCGCAACCAGCTGATTATTTACTTCATTCACGTGTGACGGCCCTCGGAGGCTGCTCTCCCCTTCTCGTAAAATAATTAAAACACTACAATCAAACTAGACGTAATGTTTTTTGTTTTTTAAAACAGATTATCAAATTAAGAAAATCTGTACAAATGACCTCAAAGGAGAGGGTGAGGCTGCCCATTAGAGATGGTTCGGAATGGTCATGTACATCAGAAATCTCTTGTGAGAATACAACGAGAGGACAAAATCTCTCCATTTGTGAAGGGATGAGTCATGCTCGATTTTTCCATTTATTAGGGGGTGAGTCATGCTCGATTTTTTTGAGATAGCGGTTGAATTTGGTGTTTTAATTCAAATAAGGACTCAATACTTGGAGAATCAAGTGGATTCAAAGAAGTTTCCTCAAGTGGTATTCATGACTTGGATCACAATTTCGAGCAACCAAATTGTTGGTATAGTGTGTTGTTCTAGACAAGGCTAAGTACCATGTCAAGAAACTCCACCTCCTTAATTGTCAATCTGTGGAAGACATAGAATTGTGCGAAGATCATGAACGAGTGATGTGCATGAAGGTGGAGGTGAGAAGCACACAAGTGCACACACACACATGGTAAAGACAAAGAGGAGACACAATGGAAGGTGAGAATCACACTTGTATTCCTCAAAATAGCGCTTACAAACCTCAATCACACTAGCTAGCCCCAAAAATGAGCTCTCTAGTTCTTTTTATACTTCTTTGACTAGTTTTGGCCAGTTTCGAGCCTAGTGTGTGACCTAGTTAAAAAATAGGTTCTAAGGGTCATTTAGAGGTCCAAATGAAGTCTAAAAATTACAAAGTTTGGCATGAGCATTCTACCTAAGCTCCTCAAGCTCGAGGACTCCTTGGCTTGCACAAAATGGAGTGGATTGTTATAAAATTGAAGTTTACATCTTACTCATGAGTGATTAAAATCACTATTAATGGTTTGACCAAATGTAATGAAAACATATTTCTTTAAAAAATAATGGGTCTGGTCCCCGTACTTCTTGCATTTCCCTTTCACATGCATCCTTTGCACCGATGTTTGTAGCTACTATTGATTGCGCTCCCAACAACCCCCCTCCGTCTTGTGTCTGTCATCCCCGATAGATCTTGGTTGCAGGGCTTGGGTGATGTAATTTTGTAAGAGATCATTGGTGAGGGTTTGTTATGTGATGTGGAGACCTCATGCTAAATATGCCTCTAGCTTTTCCGAGTCAACTGCCTGAGGCTCATCATGGGGCGAGGGTCTATAGTGCATTGAGTACATCATATGTTCACAGGTAAAAGTTATAATAGGTGTGTAGGCTTGTTGATGAACACTTTTGAATTATACTCCCAAAAGCCTGGAGTAAACATCTCTTCAAACGTTAATTTGTAATATGTTGGTAAATACTTAATCCGAGAGTGCTATGTGTAACACACCTTGAGTGACAATTTTGTACTCATATCATAAATCAGATCACCATTATCGTGCTCAAAACTCGAGGTACACACATGTGGGGGTCTAATGCATCTAAAGATTTTAAACATGGTCTGCATCAGATCCAAAAATTTGATGGTCATGTGGGTGGCCACATCGATCATTTGATGAAGACAGGGGTGCCAGTGTCATATGGTAGCCATCATATACCCAACCGGGGGGGACCCCATGGTGGTGCAAAATATGGATAATTGAGCTAGTCCTAGGATTGCTTATTATTCTATATTTTGATAGCAAATGCAGTCCAAGAACAAGGATTTTATTAATAGATATGTACCTATGCAGTGCCAATTGTGCAAAGTAGGGAGATTGAAGAATCTTCTCCTCTATAACTGCCATAGCCTATAGTTGAGCTTCTACATGTGCTGAGTGAGTCTTACCCAATTCTTCTATTGGTGTCATCCAAGCCGGTGTGGGGAGTTCGAAGGTATCCTGCCTTTCCTCTATCACTCTACCACTGGGGGCAGGCTTAGGTTCATATTCATCTTCAAAGGTAGCCTCTACAGGGATGGTGACTATTTCTTCTGCCATGGGTATGTCTAGTGGTGAGTTTGGTTCGAGGATCTTTGAGGGATTAGGTATTTGAGCTTGAAGTTCAAGTATGCGGGCCCGTAATGTGTTCAATTCCTCTAGGATTTTAGGTGGCATGACTTCTTAGATGGCAAGTGGGTGGACAAGTTCTTTGAGTCATAAATTTGTATTGTTGCTTTTAAGTGTCTGACACTCCTCTATTAGTCTATCGTAGTCTTCTAATAGGCATGCATGATCATCTAGAAGTCTCTACATGGTTTTCGATGGGAGCACCTTGAAACGACTTGGGCTGATTGATTCATCAGGTTTGTGCAGAGCAGCTTCAAGATTTTCCCTATTATGTTCTTGTAGACGTTGATTCTCTTCTTTGGCCACTGCTAGATGATGTCTTAAGCATCCCATGTTGCATGTTAGAGTGGCATTTCTGACAACCTATATTCGTAAATGTTCTTTCGCATCAACGATAGCTTCCTTGGTTTTCTGCTCCAACTCCAACTCCATTGAGTGATAAGCTTCACCAAGTTCCTGGTGGCGTGCATTTAGTGATGCATTCTCAATTGTTAATTAACTAAGGTTTGCCTGGAGTTGAGTGGTGGTCTGCTGTAGAGCGTGATAGTGATTTCCTAATGAAGCCAACTCTTCACGAACTTGATGCATGCATGAAAAGATTTGTTCAAATGTGCTATCTATAGTGATGAAAATAATGATGGTGTGCTAAAAAATGATTGTTGTTCGGTGTGTAATGTAGAGGGGATAGGGTTTGGGTAAGGGATTGTGGATATTGTGGTGATAGTGGAGAATTGTGTGGACATGAGTGGGTGAGTTGTGGAAGTGGATGTGAGTGGAGGTGATGTGGGTGGTGAAATATCCATGTCACTAGAGGTTTGCTCTAGTGAACAGATGGTGAATAGTGGCGTGATTGTGGGTGATTATGTAGGTGTAAACACTAGATTTACAGGTGTAAACACTAGATTTACAAAAGTAGATGAATATGTTACATGAGGTTCAAACACCGATTGATGAATAGGAGATGGATGAAAGATTAAATGGACTTTGTGGGGTGAATAAAGGTTGTTGGGGGAAGGGGATAGATGGAACGAAAGGAGTTAGGAAAGGTTTAACAAGAATCGATGGAAAAGTTGAGGTGGTAATAGATGTGGATGGTGTTGTGGATGGGGTAAGAAAAGGAGGAATTTTTGTTGGAGATATTGCACTCGGGATTGGGGGGTTGATTGAAGACAAGCTAGGATGTGGAGGGGAAACTAGATGTACTGGTGATTGGAGAGTGGATTTGGATGTAGAGGCAAGGTCCACAATGGTGGTGGACATGGAGGTCGATGGGTGTGGTGGCGAATTGATGATGATGGTGTCACCCTGGGGTGGTAAATCTACAATGATATTGCTGCTCGGTGACTTGATGATGGTACTTGGATAGGTACATCTATGTATTCATCGGGCCTTGACATAAATCAGACATGTCAAGGGTTGAACTATGGTAGGGGCTTCCACTTTAGGAAATGTAGCGCTTCAACAGTGCCCACATCCTTGACTAGTTCATTAAAAGCATTATAATAAAAGAAGCTTCAAATCCACTATTTGCCAATTTTTGTTGTAGAATCTCTTTAATTTGTTGTTTAGTTATTCGAATCCTCTCCCAAATTGCTTGCATGTGCTTGTACAACCTTTGGATCACAATCGTGTATGTTGTTGCCTCAGAGCTATCATCCTCCCTAGTGTTTGTGTCACCCTGTGTCTAAGTTTGCTACACCTTGTCACCTTGTTGATCTTCAGCCTGTGATTCTTGGCTCTGTTGACACTCATTGCCTTCATCGCCATCCTCTATAATTGTTCGATCATCCTCGTCTGAGCTGGACATGGCTTGGCCACCTTCATGTTCTAATGGGGAGTTAGGATAGCTCGGGCATTCATACTCCTGTGAGAAGAACTAAGCCTCTAAAAATTGAAACTCCCTTGAAAAAGCATCTTGCATTTCGAAGTCAAATGTGGTATTAAGTGGCTCCGCCCTTAAGTTAGGTACAAGGAAAGCAAGTGCCTTGGCACCCAGTATAGTTGTGTCTTCTCTTGCTTCTATAGTTGCAGCCGTGGTGATGGTCACAATAGGGGTTGGAGAGACTATGGCAGCACTAGAGGCTCCTTCCGATGTGATCGATCATGACATATGGATTCTGATAGGGGTATTGCTAATGGAGGTTCTGTAGGTGATTGTTGGGGTGATGGTTGAGGGGATGATGAAGCACGTACTTGTAAACACGGAATTACTCCCCTCATTGCTTCCTTGTTCTTGACTTCGATGTCTTATGGGATTTTTTTGTAGATCCTTTAAATCATTTTAATTCTTTACTAGACATGGATCGCTCGACAGGTATGTCATAAGCGAAGCACATATATATTATCCTTCTAATTGCACATTATCCATGGATGACTCGCTTTCTAACCCATCTCTGGTTTGCCAAATATAGCTATTCTTAGATCCAACTGGCTAGATCAATAGTCAAGGGCCCAATATTTGCAAGATATAATCCAAACCATATACATTTTTGTGGCAATGTAAAACAATCTTGTGTAGGGAAGGTGAAATGTTGCATGCATACTCACAACGGCTTTGACAATTCAAGTGTAATAGTTGAAATGTCAGCCCACTTCAAGACATCTCCCTTTTTCATAGGTTCGAGTATGAGTCATTCCCTTTCTATTGGCGTATGTGTGTCATGACTTTTGCATTATGATCCTGAGTGCTTGTATACAATAACTGCTACAAAAGGATAGCACATTAGCATGGAAATTAACTTTGATCTTAGTAAAGTGAGATCACAATCCTTTTCCATAATTGATGTGTAGCTTGTGTAGCCTTGTGTGAGAGGTGATTGTGTAATGAGTTCATAGTGACTAATGCATGTTGCTAGACTACCTATAGACAATGAATAAATGCATACATTTCTTTTCATGTGAGATGTCATTATAGTGATGAGTGAGTTAGTCGAGGTTGTTTTTACATGGATTAAGGGTTAGTGAGTGGTTACAAGGATGACGGCTAGTATTATGAGGTTCCATATTATACAATGGGCTATATGGAGGTTTCTAAGGGTTTTTCGGCACCCATTTCCTAAGGGTTGGTGAAAAAACATGGTTCCTTGGATGAGATACAAGGGATGGATTTGGAGGTGATAAGGTTGGTGAGTGGTGTGATTTCAGAGGGATGGATAATACAAGGCTTGGTTTTTGAGCTATAAGATAGGCCTTGGGCACCTAGATTTCAGCGGTGTCAGGCATGACTATTAGAGACTTCTTAGGCACCCATATTTGTTGAGTTCTTGTTGATGGAGAATGTTTAGGGTATCTGGATTGTTAAGGTTGATTCTGCTTTGTCTTGACTTCTTATCCTGCACTACTAAAGATGGTCCCTTCATTTTTTGAGGACTCTGGATTTTGACCAAAAACCATCTGAAAGGGAATTGTACTAAGTACCATCTTGTAGGCCCCTCAATATGCCCAAACATCATGATGTAACTGTTTGTCTCAATCTGAGCATTTGTTGTTTACAATTTTAGTCAATACATAATATCATTTGAGTTAAGTGGATTAAATGAGGTGGGATCATCTGAATAATGTGAATTAAATGAAGTGCTATTTTTTGAATTATGTGGATGAAATGAAGTAGATTCATTTGTAAATGTGTATTAAATGATGTGGATTCATTTGAATGAAGTGCTATCTTTTGAATTATATGATGAAATGAAGTGGATTCATTTGTAATATGTGGATTAAATGTGGATTCATTTGAATGAAGTGCTATCTTTTGAATTCTATGGATGAAATAATGTGGATTAAATGAAGTGGTATCATTTGAAGTATGTGGATTAAATGAAGTTCTATCATTTGAGTGGATTCATTTAAATTATATGAATTAAATGAAGTGGATTCATTTAAAGTATATGGATTAAATGAAGTCCTATCATTTGAGTTATGTGAATTCTTCTTAGGTAAAATTAGTGTTTTTGTTTTGCAAATTTGAAAGTAAAACATGGCAAGAATGCTAGATGTGAATAATGATCTTGATCATGTTGAATCTCAAAGGATTTTGGTTGAGCAGAATGGTCAATTTGCAGAATCATGATTAACACTTTTATTCCATCAAGATTTAGAGCCAGAAGGATTAGAAGGAGAACCATGATCAATGAAAGAAGTCAAAAAGCTATATCCCTTTTGGGTCATCCTCAAAATCGGGCAGAATTTTGTAATCAAGGAAATAGAGACCCTCTTCCTCGAAAGCGGCCTTAAATTTTGCTACCTATAGAACATAATCTTATCCATGATTTATCGTCACAAGGAGCAAAATTATACAATGAAGGTTTAACAATTACTAGATTACAAAGAACAATTCATGATCAACAAAAGAGGATTGATGATCTAGAAAATCAAGTAAAAAATTTACAAATATCTGTGGATGCATATGAGAGCAGATATGGAAGACTCTCATAAGCATCATCATCTTTTGATTGGTTCACAACCAATGAGATATTTGATTAACACAACTCTAAATAGAAAATCTTCTTTTTGTAATCAAAGACATCACTATATTATAAAGCCATCGATTTTGCAATTAAATATAATCAAAGTATTCAAAGTACATCACTTTCTTCATTTTGAATATCATCATCCATGACAAATATCATGTCATCTATTTCTTCCATGTCTGAACCATCGTTGTGATCTACATCTAAATCATGATCACTCCATGAATCATTTGTTAAACTTTCATGAGTTTGAAATTCTCCAAAAGTTTGTTGTGATGTTGTAGAAGCTATCTTGGTTGGAGCATGTAACAAATGCATATTACAAAACACATATACCAAATCATTGGCACATCATACACTTAAGCGATTCTTTGTTTTGAATGAAGAAAATCATATGCACTCCAATTACGTTCACAACTACCACTTGAAGTTGTTACTGAAAGCACTCTCATAGCTATATGTTGCAACCCCACTACCTCACCTCTATACTCTTTCCACCATATAGGAGGTGGATGCTTTTGAATCACTTCAATGTGCCATAGATATCCAAAACATCCTTCTCAATTTACATAAGCTACTCTTTGTGGAATGCATCTCAACCATCTATACCTGGAAGTAATAACTAACATGTGGTTTTGAAATTTTCCATGACTTCTTTGTTTGATGCTTGACCATTGAGTTGAAATGATGGATCCAAAACAAACGTTGTTCCATGTAAATGAGTATGCATTTTCCTCCATATTTTCTCTGCTAATGATACAATCTGTGTTTTTTCTCATAGAAAAATTGATTAAAGTCTTTCACTTTTTGAATAGCTTCTGACATAATCCAATAAAATTTTCATATCATAAACTTATCAGTTATCAAAAATCTGTAAAAGTTCCACAAAAGGTTTAGTGATGCCAACAATTTTTTTCAAGATTATGCCAAAAATTTTGTGATTGTATTAGAGACGTACACTTTGAAGCCACAACTTGATAAGAAGGATACTTCTCTAGCCATGCCTCCCATCTTTGATTATCGATCATTTCTACAAGGGCTGGCCTAACTTCCAATAATCCACTGAGCACGATGTAGGTAGTTGCAAATCGTGTAGCATAAAAAGTATGAGTGCTTTATTGGGGGATTTTGAACGAAAGAGCGAATATGAAAATTGATGCTTTCTAATGAATTTGACCATATGATTTGCATCTAATAAACTTTCTTTAATGAAAGATAATCTACCTATATCTTTCAATAATGGATTTAGTGTATGAGCCACATATGGAACCCAATAATGCCTTCATACTTGTTTTGAATTGCAATTCTAGCACGTCGAAGATTAGATGCATTATTAATCACTATCGTAGTCATATTCTTTGGATCACCCACGCATGATATAGCATGTTCATATATCTTTACAAGAAAAGATGAACTTTTCTCTTTAAGAGAAGTATCAACTTTCAAAAACATGCTCCCTTTTGGACATATAACCATGCCATTAATCAGTGGCTTCTTTTGAAAACTTGTCCATCATCCAATGCTATTGTACATCCATACATGGGTACATAATCAAGCACTGTTCACTTTAAAATAGCTTCAATACTTTTTCTCACTTTATCTACATGCTCTATTCGCATTTTATATTAATTTGGCATGGTGAATCCTTTTCATGCAGTTGACATCAAAGCACCTTTGAAAATAGGATTACGAATAACATTGAACAGAATCCCACATGCTAAAGATACTTGAGTCCATTTAACATGAAGCTCAAGATAATCTTTCTTTTCAAAGGCTATAGGTATTGTATTCTGTGATTTAGTATGGACAAAGCATGGTCCACAGTTTTTACTACATGAACCAGGTCCACTCTTTTTTGATGCAGCTAGAGAAAATGGAATATATGTATCTTGATTATTCTCAAAAATAGCTTGAGATACTTGAGTAGAAATATCATGAGGTTCCTTTGTTGTCATTAATGCATCTACTTGTTCTTGCTCTACATCTATACTACTTCGAAAGTGTTGTGAACTACTCATGCTTTTGAATCTTTTTGATGTGATACCTTGATATTTACATTTATTTGCATAACTTGCAAAGTGTCCCCATATATCACTGTCTGGATGAGAGCATCCTACCACATTATTACCTGTGCTAAAAAGATGCTCTTTTATCCAAGTTGCATTTCCTATATAACCATGTCCACAACATTTTCATTCTATTGTGGAGACTGTTTTACCCTCTTGATGAATAATCACATATGAACATTCTTTTCCCTTTCCCATAGTGCTTGCTTTATGAAGACTTTATATCTACAAAAGGACAACATAAATCAATATCGAATAATTCTCAATCATACACATGCATACTTTTGTGAAGTAAGAATCAATGTCGAGTCAAAAAATCATAATAGATTTTGATTCTCAATCACACACACATACAATTACACATATTATAGTGAAGTAAAGATCGATGTTGAGTCAAAAATTTACAATAGATTTTGATTTTCAATCATATTTTATACACACACATGTTAGAGTATGATCAATGTCTACCCCTCATGATTGTATGCACATTTTGTAAGGCCCCCTTTATGAGGAGAAGCCAAGCGTGCATTACCCAATTGATGGGAATCCCAACTTGAATGTTGGATGAAGGTCATATTGGACCATGTAAGATATTATAAGGAAAGGGAGTTACCAGGGTCCCCAATTGTGGGGTCCGGGGCAGCGGTGAGCAGCCCCGGCTGGGGGGTCCAAGGGGGCCAGCGGGCCCCCTGGCTGGGGGGTCCCAGGGGGCCAGCGGGCCCCCTGGTGGGGGTCCGGGGGCAGCGCCCCCGGCGCGACGGTAAAGGGAATATTCCATGGAATATTCCCTGTCGGAGTCAGAAATCATTTATATTTGTTAGGTCGGTTCAACCAGTCTAAGCCGTGTATGGCAATTACGCGGGCGGTGGCCGCCCACGCCCTACCGCCCATGTATAGCCGTCCATGGCAGGCCACCCATGATCCTATATATACATGACTTCTGCACTACCTAAGACATTGAGTTGAGCCAGC
>CM035429.1:100507818-100567818 GCA_020310875.1 Ceratopteris richardii
GTCCGAATCAAGGCATTTCAGGCAACATTTTTAGGATTTTCTTATGGAAACAGTCATCAATGCATAATTAATGGTCAATTATATATATTGAGGGTCAAATCCTTGGGCTATAATATACATGGGTTTCTGAATTCCTTTTGAATATACACATGGCAATTTTAATGGCTTTTTGTCAAAATACAACTATGCTTTGATTATTAATAGACTTTATACAAGGAAATATACAAGTTTGTAGGGTTATGCTAAGTCAAATGCACACATAAAAGTACAAATAAAATATTCTTGTCACAAAGTCAATCAAATCAATCAATATACTTGAACAATTTACAACTCTTTTCATCTTTTTTTGACATTATTGTCAGAAAAGTAAAGAAATAAATTTGAAAAATTTGCTTGGTACACAATCCCGAGGGATTTCTTCTCGATAGCATGTTAGACTCAAGAAATGACAGGCAGGAGATGGTTGAACCACACCTAAGTCAGAGGATTAGGAAGTAATTCTCAACCATGGCTTTTGGGGCAAGCGTTTAGCCCATCATACTCCTAGCCCATAGGTCTTGAATTCGATTCCCACAATTGGTATCAGAACCTAGGAAGTAGGCTTGGGAAAGGTGGATGGAAGGCATGTGGTGCTTTCAAAAGTGGGCCCAACAAAGATTAGAGTGTATCTCCCAATCTTTAGATTGGATTTAGATGTGTAAGCTACCATTGGAAAGCTCTTGGAATGGAATTTCCAATGGAAACACTAGATTAAAGATAAAAAAATACATAGAAAGGGTGGGAACCAAGTTAATGATACTAAGGTTTGTTGAGATATCAAGCTCAACATGTGATGATCCAGGGTGACACGTATGAATATTTCATTTCTCTGACATGTATAGTGGTCACATCGGTATATGTCAGGGATACTTCATTGAGCTTTATTAGATTTATCTACCGAGAGTGATGCACATTTGTTCCTTGCCAACTCACTCATTCGTGGACATTAGGTTTTTCCTTATGTACATGTCTTTATATATTGCACTTGTTGTATTCTTGTTTTAGGTCATTCTTGTACATTCCTTTTTATGTAATAGAAGAAGGAGAAGAATATCATTCTTCCTTGCCTCAATCTGTGTGTGTGCTTCTCCTTGAGAGTGAGAGTGTGTGTGTTAGCTCTCTTCCTTATCTCCTTCCTCGTGACATGGTATCAGAGCCAGTGTGGCTGTAGAGAGCTCGTGGAGAAGGCGACGATGAAGACTATGCGGCAAGGCATGGAGAAAACGTGATTCCACAGTTACCAGAGAGGAATCGGACTGCAGACCAGTTAAGAGCATATGAGGAATGGAATCAAGGAGCACGAAAGGTAATGTATTGGCTATCTATTAGCATACAGGATAGCATGATTGGGCACATACAGGATGCCAAGACTCCAAAAGAGGCTTGGAACAGTTTAGTCACTTTGTATGAGACTAATACAAAGGCACAAAAATTGCAACTCAAGAACGAGCTGCATACATTGGAAAAGAAGAGCATGTCGGTAAGTGAATACACTCTGAAAATCAAAAGCATATGTGAGCCACTTGCATCTATTGGCATGAATGTAGATGATGATGATAAGGTGGAAGTGTGCCTTCATGGTTTAGGAGCTGCATATAAGCAGTTCAGAACATCTATACAATCCAGAGAAAATATTTTGAATTTTGCTGATTTGGTATCCATGCTGATTATTGAAGAAAATAATCTTGGTGAGGAAGGAAAGCCCAGTTCTGAGCAGGTATTCTACTCTGGTAGAGGAAGAGGCAGAGGTAGAGGTTTCGAAAGTGGAAGAGGAAACAGTAACCAAGACCAAGGTCAACAAGAGAATAATGCAGGATGAAGAGCACAATTTCGAGGCAAAGGGAGCCAAAGAGATTTCCAAAGAAATGATTCAGGTAATGATAGTAAAGGATGCTGGAATTGTGGTAAACCTAGACACTTTGAATGTGATCGTAGGTTGAAGAATCAAAATAATAGAAGGCAGCAAAACAACTATGCATCCACAAGTGCAGATGATTTTGAGAAGCTGTTCATGGTTCAACATCACAAGATGAATTCGATGTTTGCTAGTATTTCAAAATTGAATGATAATGTCTGGTATGTTGATTCAGGTGCTTCAAATCACATGACGAGTCATGCATAATGGTTTAGTAGTTCATAGAAAATGCAAGTTCTTGGATATGCTGAAACAAGTGATGATACATCGCATCCTATCGAGCATATAGGAAACATAGCATTTTCTATGGAGGACGGGAAGGTAAAACATCTTGCTTATGTGTTGCATGTTCCAAACATAACAAAGAATCTAGTTTTTGTTGGACAAATGTTTGACCAAGGATTACAAGTCAGGTTCAATGCTGATGGTTCATATGTACAAGAATACAAACATGGTGGACGATTGATCACTAAAGGAAACAAAGTGGTTAGGATGTTCACCTTAAATGTGAAAGTTCCTGAAATGAATGCAGCCATGTTTACAAAAGGTGCAGGAGTTATTGCTGATATAGAGATCTGGCACAAAAAAATTGGACATGAAAATCTACAAAGGCAAAAATTGATGCAGTCAAAGAAGATCGTTCATGGACTACCAAATTCCAATGTTCCAAAGATGCTAAAGCTATGTGAAGCATGTCAATTTGGTAAACAATCAAGATCATTGTTTCCACATGACAAGCATGTTAGTGAGAATGTGCTAGAAATAGTACATACAGATGTTTGGGGTCCTGCAAAGACCACATCTATGGGCGGTTGTAGGCTTTATGTTACTTTCATTGATGATCATACACAAAAAGTGTGGGTATATTTCATGAAAGAGAAGAGTGAGGTATTCACTCACTTCCAGAATTTTAAAGCTATGGTGGAAAAGCAGACAGGGAAGTATATTCAGACATTAAGATTTGATGGAGGAGGTGAATACATGTCAAATGAGTTCAACAATTTTCTTAAAAGTCATGGAATTCAACGTCAATTTTCATTTAGGTACACACCACAATAGAACGGTGTTGTTGAATGCAAAAATAGACATATTATAGAAATAACAAGGGCCTCGATGGCTAAAAAGAATATGCCTCATTGTTATTGGGGAGAAGTTGTGCATACAACTGTATACATCATGAACAAAACTCCAACTGTTGCTGTACATCAAGTTACACCTAAAGAGAAGTTCACAGGTAAAAAGCCAAACTTATCACATATGAAAGTTTTTGGCTGTATCGCATATGTACATATTCTTGATCCAAAAGCAGAAGAATGTGTCTTCATTGGATATTCCCTTGAGCAAAAGGGATATAAATGTTATAACCCACTCACATGACAGGTGAAGGTGAGCAGAGATGTGGTATTTGATGAAATGTGAAGCTTCTATGCAGATGCCAAAGAGGGACTGAGCCTTGAACCAAATGACAAAGAAAATGCTGAAAAATCAAGTGTCGAAACTCAGGTTCTGAGTGGACGGAATGCATCACCAAGCAATAGTTCCAATAGAAATCCATGGAGTGGAAGATTATGTGGAAACTTCAGTCCATCAAATTCATCAAATACATCCAAGAAAAGTAAAGAAAAGCTGTCTGTTGATGATAAAACATGTGCAGGTTTTGAAGACATTAATGAAGATTCAAGCAGTTCAGAAAAGAATCTTGATGAGGAACTTGGATTGCCCTCTGTGAAGACTCTAGGAGTAAGAAAGGCATATGCAGATGATACAAGGATAAGTGACCGAGGACCACGAAGATCTGGGAGGATGCAGAATTCAGTGCAACGATTGACATATGATAGTTACATGGATCCTCATTGTGCCTACATGACAAAGGTAATACCAGATGCTGAACCTTCTTACTTTGAAGATGCAATTGGAAATGCAAATTGGGAAAAAGCTATGGATGAGGAGATGGCTGCACTTTATGGGAATGATACATGGAAGCTGGTTCCATTGCCACAAGGAAAGAAACCCATAGGGTGCATGCATTTACAAGGTAAAGCATAATGCTGATGGTAGCATAAGCAGGTATAAAGCACAAATGGTAGCTAAAGGATATGCACAAACATATGGCATTGATTATGAGGAAACATTCAGCCTTGTAGCTAAAATTTCTACTATCAGAACACTTGTTGCATTAGCGACAGCAAAAGGATGGAATTTCCATCAGATGGATGTGAAGAATGCTTTCCTACATGGTGAGTTACAAGAAGAAGTATATATGGACCAAGCACAAGGATATGAAGATTCAAAGCATCCAGAATATGTTTGGAGGTTGCAAAAGGCTTTGTATGGGCTGAAACAAGCTCCACGTGCATGGCATACAAGGATTGTTGATTACTTAACCATCATTGGGTTTTCTATGTGTGATGCAAATCATTCACTATATGCAAGGAAGGCTGATGATGGCATCACGATTGTGGCTATTTATGTTGATGACCTGATTGTAGGTGGTGATAATGAGGAAAGCATCAAAGAGGTAAAGCAATTCCTTATGCAGGAATTCGACATGAAAGGTCTTTGTGTGCTATGCTATTTCTTGGGCATTGAGTTTATTCATACAAAAATAGGTATATGGATGTCACAAAGGCAATATGCCTTGAATATGTTACAAAAGTATTGTATGGCTGATTGTAAGCCAATTTCTATGCCATTAGATAACAATTTGAAGTTAGATACTATGCCATGTGAACCATTGGAAAATATAGGAAAATTGTGGGAAGCTTGATATATCTCACAATTACAAGGCTTGATCTTAGCTACACTATTGGACTTGAAAGTCAGTTTATGCAGGCTCCCAAGAAGCCACATTGGATGCTTTGAGGCACACTCTATGTTATGTGAGTGCTACTTTGGATTATGCATTGTTTTATGAAGCTGGTGTAGATTTGCAAGTTCATGGATACACCAATGCAGATTGGGCTGGTAGTACTCCAGATAGAAGATCTACTAGTGGCTTTCTATTCTCACTTGGAGGTGCAGCTATTACATGGAGCATCAAGAAGCAACCCACTGTTGCTTTTTCGACTACATAGGCTGAGTATAGAGGTGCTGCAATGGTAGCATGTGAGGCATCATGGCTAGAGATGCTACTTGTAGATTTAGGTGTGGAAGTGCGAAAGCTTATCACTATCTATTGTGATAATATTAGCAGTATACAGTTAGCATGAAACCCTATTCTTCCTGCTAGAACAAAGCATCTCGAGGTACATTATCACTTCATCAGAGAGAAGGTATTAGTAGGTGATATTGATCTTGTTTATGTGAGAAGAGATGAGCAGGTTGCTGATATTTTCACTAAAGCACTTGGAGCAGAGAAGCTGAAAAAGTTTTGGAAGATGCTTGGATTAGAGGACCTGACATTGAGAACACCTCTTAGAGAAAGTAAGATACATAAGCTACGGAATGCACTTCAAATCTCTTGAAATGGATATGTACAAGAAGAATTACACCCTCTCCCTCTCCCTCTCCCTCTCTCTCTCTCTCTTTTCTTTTTTCTTTTTCTTTTTCTCTCTTCCCATCCATTGATACAAACTAGAATATATGGATTTTCTCAATCTCGTGACTTTTGAAAATTCTAGAACTAAAGTTAAGTCTAACTTTACAAATATGGTACATGTGTGAAATTCTCCCTTCACATAGGCATGTGCTTTTCTTCTTAGACTTTCACCTTCAACTTTATGTCCAATTTGTGATTGATTCTTCAAGAGCTCCCCCTCAATCACTAATTGACATTCTCTGTTTCTTCATATCATCTTCTTTTCTCTTTACTCCTGCCATGCTTTTGAATCTGCTGATCTTGACACCATCCAAGCTCTTTTTCATTATATCTGCTATCTTATCCTTTGTAGAAATGTAATCCACTTCAATTTCTTTCTCCATTACCTTTTCTCTGAGGAAATGATACTGTATCTCTATATGTTTCGTTCTTGCATCAAATACTCAATTTTTTGCAAGATAAAGTCAACTCATGTTATCTCCATGTATTGTAGGTATACCTTGATTAATGCCCAAGCTTTTGAATAATGTTTGCATCCATATGACCTCCTTAGCTACTTCTAGAAGTCCTTTGTACTCAACTTCAGTTGATGATAATGCTATTGTATGTTGTTTCTTTGAAAACCAACTTACAAGCGTATCACCAATGTATATCATGTAGCCATGAGTTGATCTTCTGTCATCTTGATTACCTGCCTAGTCAGAGTCACTATAGGCTCTTAACTTCAAATATGAAGTAAAAGGATAATATAATTCTTCCTTTATGGTTCCTTTGATATATCTGAGAACTCTTTGACCGGTAATCCAATGTGGATCCTTTGGACAATGCATGAATTGTGATAGAACTCCCTATGCATAACTAAGATCAGGTTTTGTTAGTGTAGCATAAATCAAACTACCCACAAGAGATTAATACTTCGTCATATCTTTGTATTCGACACCATCATATTTATTGAGCTTATGATTGACTTCAAATGGGGTTGAAGCTTCTCTATAATTTTCCATACCAAACTTCTTCAACAGGTTCAGAAAATACCTTTTTGTAATGAATTCTTTCTCAAGTAATCTCTTTACCTCCTTAATTCCTTCATCTAAAGTACTTGTGATTATAATGTCATCTACATAAATACAAATGTAGATTGTACCTTCCTCTGATCTGACTTGGATCTGCTTTTGGTTGATATATTTAGGTAGTGACGTGTGTGAACACACTAGGACTGCCGGGCACTTTTTTCCCTCTTTAGGAGGTTTTTTTCCCCCGGCTTGTATATACGCCTATTGCCCTAATGGGCTACTTATCTTTGTACATTCTCTAGACTTAATACATTCAGTATTATGTGTTTGTGCTCCAAGCTTCTTCTTCTTCCTTGTGCTGTTCACATGCTTCCGCAGACGTCTATCTCCAACAATTGGTATCAGAGCAGGTCGTCACTTCATCTAGGGCGCCGTCGACACTCCTCCGTTTGCAGTCTCAGAATCGCACGACTTTTGGTGAGCATACTCAGCGTGTTTCCGAGATCAAAGCAGCTTTGCTGTGTGGTGCCGAAATCGCGATTTGAGCTCGTTTCGGCCTCCGAACGCACTATCACAATGCTTGTATAGGCTATTTCATCTTTTTGTGCCAAAGGTATATACCAGTTTCTGTTTGCCGGTTTAAGCATCTCGAAGTCTGCTATAGGTCTAGCGGAACTCGTCTGGGTAGTTCTGTTCAACTTTTTGAGATACAATCAATTTTCTGCATCAAGGTATTTTAGTCACCGACCATGGCTAAAAGCAGTGATGTATTCCGTATGTTGGTTGTTGAGGATAAGTTGGATGGTACCAACTACCCATTATGGGCTTATATGATGCGACATATTTTGGTTGCAAAAGGATTGTGGAACATTGTGCAGGGTGTTGAAAGACGTCCTGTTACACCTGTAACGATAGGTACTACAAATACAGGTGCTGGAGCTGATGAAGATGGTGTCGAAGATGATATTCCACAGATTCCTGTTCGTGTTGCTGTTTTTGTTGCACCTACTGCAGAGCAAATTCGTTGGGATGGCAGAGATGCCCAGGCACATGCATTGATAGCTTTGTCTGTCAAACGTGCCATTATTCTTCATATTCACTCTTGCAGAACAGCTAGGGATGCTTGGGATACACTTACCACATTGTACCAAGCCAGGAATGAGGCTCGTGTTGCTTACCTCCCAAAACAGTTGGAGAGTGAGCATATGAATGAAGGTGATTCTATGGACAGTTTCCTAACGAAGATCAAAGATTTGAAGGAACAGTTGATTTCTACCGATGAGGTTATACCAGATAGCTCACTTATGCAGACCGTTCTGAATGGTCTTCCTGATTCATATCAGAGTTTTGCTTCTACTCTTCGGTTGATGATGAAAGGCAATCCGAATGCCTTATCCTTTGAGGAGTTAGTCTCTGTTCTGTTGCAGGAAGATCAGTCCAGACAGAACAGGTCCATTATGCGTGTTGCAGATCAAGCTTTCCTGGCTAGTCAGAAGGGCAAAGGAAAATGGAGCTCTTCTACTAGTAAGCAGAAATCTGCAAATGCTGCACATTTGAAGAACCAGGATAAAGATGAGAAGAAATCAGAAAAGCAGAAATTGTTTTGCAAGTACTGTAAAGGAAATGATCATATCATAAAGAACTATCCAAAACTGGCTGCAAAAGAGGCAAAGAAAAAGGAGGCTGGAATGGTTGTTGCAGAAGCCTCTACACCAAAAACAGAGTCTGCTAATCTTGTGCAGGAAGAAGAATGGGCGTTTACTACTGTTTGCTGTTTTGACCCATCTTCTCATGAGCAGTGCATGTCTGCATTGGACTCAGATGTTTGGTACTTTGACAGTGGGGCGACCAAACATATTACCTCGCAGCACAGTTTCTTCTCTTCACTCGAGCCTGCCCCTATAGGGAATACTGTCACATGCGCCAACAACTCCTCTTATCCTGTTATGGGAGCTGGTAAGATCATTCTGACTACTGTTGATGGTAGTTCTTTCACCTTGTCAGATGCTTTATTTGTGCCAGGGATCAAGAAGAATCTGTTATCAGTTTTTGCATTAGTCAAGATTGGCTTGGTTGTGAAATTCGTTGATGAGAGGTGTACAGTTCATGATCTATCAAATGGCGATGTGATTATTGCTTCTGGCATTTTATGTCGTGGGCTGTATAAGCTCATAGACTATGAAATATCTATGAATGATTTGGCATGTGCAGTTCATGATTCTCAGGCTATGTCAGATGCAAAGCTTTGGCATGCACGCTTTGGTCATCTGAATTTTGCTAGTTTGCTACGCCTGCAGAAATCTGATATGGTGTCTTCTTTGCCCAAGCTTGAGGCACCTGGAAAACATGTATGTGAAGGCTGTATTTTGGGCAAAATGCAGCGTTCCTCCTTTCCAAAAGATGGTTCAGTTCGGGCTACACAGAAATTGCAGCTTGTGCATAGTGATGTCTATGGTCCTATGCAGACACCCTCTTTTGGGAATTACCTTTACTTCGTGACTTTCATTGATGATTTTCCAGGCATGCATGGGTATATCCACTCAAAGCAAAGTCCGAAGTGTTCATGTGCTTTAAACAGTTTTTGGTTTTGGCTGAAAATCTGTCAGCATGTAAAATGGGCACCCTCCGTTCTGATCGAGGGGGGGAATATATGTCTTCTGATTTTAATGCATTTCTGGCTGAACGTGGGATAAAACACCAGTGTATAGTGCCGTATACACCTCAACAGAATGGAGTTGCTGAACGAAAGAACAGGTCACTCATGGAGATGGCGAGGTGCATGGTCAAGAGTCAGGCTTTACCACATAGTTTCTGGCTTGAGGCTGTCATGTGTGCAGCATATGTACTGAATAGGTGTCCCACTAAAGCGCTGCAGTCTATCACTCCATATGAGGCTTGACATGACCGCAAGCCATCTGTTGCTCATCTGCGTGTTTTTGGTTGTTTGGCATATGCATTAGTGCTTGAACAACATCACAGAAAATTGGATGATAAGGCAGTAAAATGTATTTTTGTTGGGTACAGTTCTGAAAGTAAAGGCTATCGTCTGTATCATCCACAGACTAAACGCATTCTGGTTAGCCGTGATGTTGTCTTTGTGGAAGATGCTATTCAGCCATTGCTTTCATGTACTAAGGAGACATCTGTTAGCTCCAAAGACATGTATGATACGTTGATGCCTCTTTTTACAGGTGGATAGTCTAGTGCTAGTCCTAATGAGGCAACTTCTCAGCCTTTGCAGGTTTCATATGATGATGCAGATCATTCTATTTCTGATGCAGATTTACATGATGCACTTGTTGATGAGAGAGCTGATATTGAGTAGGCAAAAACTATGCCAAAATGGCTGGTGCAGACTTTGCATGATAGCAAATTAGATGCACTTTTGTCATATCGTACTCGTTCAGGCTCTCATAGTGCCTCCTTTGCATCAGATTGCTATGCTATGGCTGCGTCTAGTCTCTGTGATGAAAATGAGCCTATTTCTTTTGATGAAGCACAGAATTCAGAAAATTGGATGGCTGCCATGCAATCTGAATATGATGCTAGAATGAAGAATGGTACATGGTCTTTATGTGACTTGCCTCCTGGCAAGAAGGCCATTGGCACTAAGTGGGTATACAAGCTAAAGCATAAACCTGATGGTACAGTTGACAGGTATAAGGCTAGGCTTGTTGCAAAGGGTTATGCGCAGGAAAGAGGCATTGATTTTGATGAGACCTTTGCACCTACATGCCGTATGACTACTGTTCGGAGCATTTGTGCACTTACAGCCCATCATGGTTGGAATGTACATCAATTGGACATTAAAACATCATTTCTGAATGGTGACTTGCATGAAGAAGTGTATGTTTTTCAGCCCCGTGGCTTTGTGCAGAAAGGGCATGAAAACCAGGTGTGTAGGTTAAAGAAGGCATTATATGGTTTAAAGCAAGCACCACGTGCTTGGTATGAGAAGATACATGCCTATCTGGTTGCACATGGTTTTGTGAACAATCCAACTGAAAGCACCTTATATGTTAAGCGTGCTAACGATGTACTTCTGATCATTGTTGTCTATGTTGATGACATGCTGCTCAGTGGTCCCATAGAGAAGCATATTGCTGATTTCAAGGCTGATTTGCATGCCTCATTTGAGATGTCTGATTTAGGGCATTTGCATCACTATTTGGGCATTCAGTTTATGCAAGTTGATGGTGGAATGGCTTTGTGTCAAACGAAATATATTGACACATTATTGCAGCGTTTTGGCCTTGAAGACTGTAAGCCTATTGCCACTCCTATGGAGACAGGTTTACGATTGAGTCTTCATGATGCTGGAGATGCATTTGATGCTGTTCTCTCTCAGCAGGCTGTTGGATGCTTGATTTACTTATATTGTGAATGCTGGTTGGATGCACTCAAGAAATAAGTTGATGCTGCAAAACCTGCTTCACACCTGCCCTCCTTTGACTCCAGATATGCTTAGTAGACTCCTTGAGCTTCCAAATGATACCAAGATATGCTATATGTACTTTGGAAATGAGTTGAGTAATGATTAGATCAAAACAGACTACTTGTGACTTCAAGAATCCTGAAAAACTTGCTATTTTGGTATTGACACCTGCTCAGAGTTATGCTCAGTGTGACCAGCACACTTAAAATTGATCTAATTGCTTTTGGACATAATCAATTAGCTTAACAAGCTTTCATTTGCAAGTGGAATGAGAGGAAATGACAAACTACACTCTGAGAAATCAATTTAGCAAACTTAGGAACATCCTCGACATTTTAGGAACTGTACAGAGAAATACCAGAGATCACTTCGAGCGCAATTTCTCTCAGATGGTTGATCCAATGACCTTCAAACTTTGTAGGCATATAGTATGCTTCAAGCTTGTTCCAATGTGCTTTGAATCATCCAATTTGGTTCAGTAGATCTTGAGATATGCTTCTTGGAAGTTGACAGAGTTGAAGAGTACACTCAGAGAATAACAGAGATGATAAATATGAGTATATGTATTAGATCTATTGATTGTACATTCCCATTGGCATAGAATGTGATGCTCAATGGTACTCAGAGGTGTAGGCTATGGTGTAGCTCACACACACTCAATGATTTACTCAGAAAAACCTCGGAAAGAGTGAAGGACACCCGCGACTTTTTCCTTGTGATTTTTTATAGGAGTTGAATAATAATTTGAATTTGAATTCAAACTAATCTCCTAGAATCTTTCACCTAAAAGTTGATTGAGATATTCTCTTAATCAATCAACCAATTTTCCACGACTTAATCAGGTAGGTGTGTGATACAAGTAAATGCCAAGTCATTTAGACTTTTACAAATGAGTAAATTGGTAATAGTCTATAAGTATAGGTTCCTATGATTCTTGCTTCATGTAGAGATATCCTTCAAGGGTTCCAAGCCAAGTCTTCCAAAGTTCCAATGTTCCAAGCCAATGTGTGAAGGCTTGATATGCACCAACAGCTCCCCCTCAAGCCAAACACTTTGGCTCAAGTCTTCATCTCTAGTCTTCAATTACTTCCTGCAATCCAATCGTGGATTTAAATCTGCATAGCTTGCTTCCATCCAATGCTTTAGTGAGCAAATATGCACATTGCATATTAGTAGACACATATGACAATTGAATATCTTTGCTAAGTAACTTCTCCCTCACATAGTGGTAATGAACCTCTATGTGTTTTGTCCTAGCACGATAAATTGGATTAGCTGCAAGGTGAAGAGAACTTGTGTTATCACCAAAGATGATTGGTGGCCTTGTGTATAGGCCCAATTCTGAATATAAAAGCTTCAACCAGATAGCTTCTTGAGTGGCATTTGCTAGCCCTCTATACTCTGCCTCAGTAGATGACAAAGCTACTGTAGGTTGTTTCTTGGATGACCAAGAAATTGGTTTATCACCTGCAAAACATATGTAACCAGATGTGCTTCTCCTGTCATCCTTGCAACCTGCCCAATCTGCATCTGAATATACCTTAATATCAATGTCTGATGAATATGGAAAGTACAAACCATGATGTTGTGTTCCCTTTAGATACTTTACTATCTTCTTTGCTGCCTCTAAATGAGGTACTCTTGGTTTGTGCATAAATTGGCTAAGTACACTAACACCATAAGATATATCAATCCTGGTTAAGGTAGCATAATTTAGACTACCTACCAAACTTTGGTAACCTGTAATATCTTGGAGTTCTTCTCCTTCATGGGCACTGAGTTTATGGTTGACCTCCATAGGAGTGCTTGAGACTTTAGCTTCCTGCAAATTAAACTTCTTGACCATATCCTGAATGTACTTCTTCTGAGTAATAAAGATACCTGAATTTGTGTAGACCAATTCAAGTCCTAGGAAGTACTTCAATAATCCAAGATCATTAATCTTGAATTCCTTCATCATCTGTCCTTTGATATGTCTAATTCCCTGAACATCATTTCCTGTAATAATGATGTCATCAACATAGACACACAAGTATATTACCTCTGAATTGTTCCTTTTGATAAACAATGAAGTATCTGCTTTACTCATTATGAATCCTTGGTCTAGGAGGTAGGTTGTCAACCTGTAATACCATGCTCTAGGTGCCTGCTTCAATCCATACAGAGCCTTCTTCAATTTACAAACATGATTTACCTTCTTGGGATCTTCATAGCCAGGTGGTTGTGACATGTAGACTTCTTCAGATATCCATCCATTCAAGAAAGCATTCTTGACATCTAATTGGTACATATTCCAATTCTTGGATGCAGCTACACTCACCAATATTCTGATAGTTGGCATCTTAGCCACAGGAGAAAATTTCTCCTCATAATCAATGCCTTGGGTTTGTGCAAAACCCTTGGCTACCAACCTAGCTTTATACCTGTTTATTGTACCATCTGAATTCCTTTTGAGTTTGTAGATCCATCTGGATCCTATCACCTTCATAGATTCTTTCTTGGGTACCAAGTCCCAAGTGTCACTCTCCTTGAGAGCTTCCATTTCTTCATCCATTGCTTCCTTCCATTCTGGTTTAGTGATTGCTTCTTCAAATGTACCTGGTTCTTCATTCAATAGATCCTTTGCAAGATATACAGAATGCTTGGTTACAAGGGAAGTATCATACCCATACCTAATAGGTTTCTTACTTTCTCTCTGAGATCTTCTCATAGCTTGGGTTGAGGATTCTGGTATATCCTCTAGCTTCTTCATCTTCATTTTACCTTTGGATTTCCAAGCCTTTAACTCTTCAATGTTGATGGTGTCTTCATCATCTGAGCTTGTGTCTTCTTTCTGAATTGGTTCTTGCTTGATAAGCTTGGGAAAGTCTTCTTCCATGTCATAAGGTAGACTAACCTTCCTGCATTCATTTTCATACCATGAATCATTCTCATCAAAGATGACATCTCTGCTTACCTTGAAGCCTTTGTTTGAGGGGTTATAGAACCTGTATCCCTTCTGATTCAAATCATAACCAATGAAGATACATTTTTCAGCTTTAGGGTCTAGCTTTCCCCTTACCTGTGAGGGAATATGCACATATGCAACACAACCAAAGATTTTGCAATGATCTAGAGATGGTCTCTTACCATGCCAAGCCTCATAGGGTGTCATTCCATCAAGTGTCTTTGATGGCAACCTGTTAATTAAATATGTGGCAGTAGATACACTCTCTGCCCAAAGATAATTTGGCAATTTCTTTTCATTTAGCATAGACCTAGCTGTCTCTACAATGAGTCTATTCCTCCTTTCTGCTACCCCATTTTGTTCAGGTGAGTACCTTGTAGTAATCTCCCTCTTGATGCCTCTTTCCTGCAAGAAATCTTCAAAGTCATTGGAGAAGTATTCTCCACCACCATCTGACCTTAGCTTCTTCAAATGTCTACCTGTTTGATTTTCAACTAGTGCAAGGTACCTCTTGAAACAATTAAATACTTCATGTTTTATGAAATATAAGACAGTCCACCTGCTATAGTCATCAATGAAGGACACATAGTACCTTGATCCAGATATGGATGGCTCCTTGCTAGGTCCCCAAACATCTGTATGCACCAATTCCAGATAATCTTCATGCATGAAACCTTTCTTGGTATAAGGCAATCTGTGTGACTTACCAAATTGACAAGCCCCACACTTGTATATCATGTGTTGCTTGGATACATTAGGTATCCCAAGCACACATTGATCCCTACTCATTTGCTTTAAGGTCCTCTCTCCAATGTGACCTAATCTCTTGTGCCAAATCTCCAATTCTGATAGTGTTTGATCCTTATAGTTGTACAAAGCAATACTCTTAGTGTCTTCAAGTTCAAAGGTAAACAATCTACCTGATTTTTCTCCCTTGGCTATCCTTCTGAATCCATGTCTTGGATCCTCCACATATGCACCATGTTGAGTGAACCTGACCTGTAGACCTTTTTCCACAATCTGACCTACACTCATCAGATTCTTGGTGATTGTTGGAACATACAATACTCTGCTCAATAGATTCTGATTACCATCACTAGTTTTGACATTGCCTACTTTAACAACTGAATGTTTAGTGTCATCACCTATCTGCACTTGATGCTTGCCTTTGGGTTCTTCCAAATCAGAAAGTAATGCAACATTTCCAGCTACATGATTAGAGCAACCTGAATCAATATAGAATAAGTGATCATCATTGATACCTGACTTAGAAGTCATATTCATGATCAATAGGGAGTCATCTTGCTCCTCTGCATAATTGTTGTAGTCTTTCCTATTCCTGTATCCACCTTGATAGTTGCCATTGTGATTGTAGTTGTTGTTATAATTATTGTTGTAGCCATGGTAGCCTTGAGATTGGTTGAATCTACCTCTGCCTTGAGAGTATCCTCCTCTTTGGTGACCTCTTCCTCTTTGGTTCTTGTAATTTTTGTAGAATTCATCTGTGGTATGGTTAGACAAGCCACAAATATTGCATGGAGATTGGTTGTAGGGTCTCCCCCTACCTGACTTACCTCCTCTGCCTCTACCTCTTGAAGATCTACCTCTCCCTGCATAGTTTGCTTGGGAGGTAGAGCCTTCTTCATCAACCTTTTTGTTTTTACCCTTGTCTTTAGTCTTCTTATCAGTATATAGGGCAGAGGGATTGTTACCTTTTGATTGCTCTCCATTCTTTGTAAGCTTTGCTTCATGTGTGAAGAGTTGTCCAATCAGAGTTGTTAAATCAGGTGCTTGGATGTCCATGTATAAGTCCATTGCTGTGGTAAAACTTTCCCACTTATCATCTGCCTTGAGTCCATTGATCACTTGTCTGACTATTTGCTCTTCCTCAATCTCCTCTCCAACACTTGCAAGTTGGTCTGCAATGTCTTTGACTTTGGTGACAAAATCTGAGACAGACTGCTTTGATTGCTTCCTAAGAGTTGTAAACTCAATCCATAGCTGATTCTTTCTGGCCCTTGTACTTGATGAAAAATAAGTTGACAAGGTTTCCCAAGTCTCTTGGGAAGTTTTGCAATTCCTTATATGTGGTAGAAGGAAATCAGAAATAGAGTTTAGAAGATATGACCTTGCCAAAGCATCTTTTGCACACCATTGATTGAGTCTCTCTTGCTCTTCCTTGGTGAGTAGGCCTCTAGCTTTGAATGAGGGCAATTCCTCATCTCCTGATATGAATCCATACAAGCTCCTTCCTTGTAGATAGGTCTTCATTCTTAGAGACCAAGCTTGGTAGTTGTTCCTGTCTAATTTGTCAATGAAGGAAGGGAAACCATCACCCATGATTTCCTTATATGCTCTGATACCACTATTGTGAATGATGGTTGGATGCACTCAAGAAATAAGTTGATGCTGCAAAACCTGCTTCACACCTGCCCTCCTTTGACATATGCTTAGTAGACTCCTTGAGCTTCCAAATGATACCAAGATATGCTATATGTACTTTGGAAATGAGTTGAGTAATGATTAGATCAAAACAGACTACTTGTGACTTCAAGAATCCTGAAAAACTTGCTATTTTGGTATTGACACCTGCTTAGAGTTATGCTCAGTGTGACTAGCACACTTAAAGTTGATCTAATTGCTTTTGGACATAATCAATTAGCTTAACAAGCTTTCATTTGCAAGTGGAATGAGAGGAAATGACAAACTACACTCTGAGAAATCAATTTAGCAAACTTAGGAACATCCCCGACATTTTAGGAACTGTACAGAGAAATACCAGAGATCACTTCGAGCGCAATTTCTCTCAGATGGTTGATCCAATGACCTTCAAACTTTGTAGGCATATAGTATGCTTCAAGCTTGTTCCAATGTGCTTTGAATCATCCAATTTGGTTCAGTAGATCTTGAGATATGGTTCTTGGAAGTTGTCAGAGTTGAAGAGTACACTCAGAGAATAACAGAGATGATAAATATGAGTATATGTATTAGATCTATTGATTGTACATTCCCATTGGCATAGAATGTGATGCTCAATGGTACTCAGAGGTGTAGGCTATGGTGTAGCTCACACACACTCAATGATTTACTCAGAAAAACCTCGGAAAGAGTGAAGGACACCCGCGACTTTTTCCTTGTGATTTTTTATAGGAGTTGAATAATAATTTGAATTTGAATTCAAACTAATCTCCTAGAATCTTTCACCTAAAAGTTGATTGAGATATTCTCTCAATCAATCAACCAATTTTCCACGACTTAATCAGGTAGGTGTGTGATACAAGTAAATGCCAAGTCATTTAGACTTTTACAAATGAGTAAATTGGTAATAGTCTATAAGTATAGGTTCCTATGATTCTTGCTTCATGTAGAGATATCCTTCAAGGGTTCCAAGCCAAGTCTTCCAAAGTTCCAATGTTCCAAGCCAATGTGTGAAGGCTTGATATGCACCAACAACTTATGCATGACTCGGCCAGATATTCAGTTTGTTGTCTCATAGATGAGCAGGTTTATGCATTGCCCAGGAGTCATGCATTGGAAGGTGGTTAAGCGCATCTTTCGCTACTTGAGTGGTACTCGGCTACTTGGGTTGTTTTATCCCAAGGGGGGATCACTACCGCCAGATTTGCATGCTTTTTCTCACTTAGATTGGGCTGGTTGCTATGACACTCGTGTGTCCACCAGTGGTTTTTGCTTCATGCTTGGTAGCTCATGTATATCTTGGTTGAGCAAGAAGCAGCCTACTGTGGCCACTTCCAGTTGTGAGGCTGAGTATAGGGTAGCTTTCACAGCGACTGTTGCGTGTGTGTGGCTCAAACGCATTATGGTTGATTTGGGTGTTGGCCAGTCTTCTGCCACCACCATCTTCACTGACAGTCAGAGCGCATTGGCAGTTGCAAGGAACCCTATTTTCCATGCTCGCACTAAGCACATTGAGGTGCATTATCATTATGTCAGGGAGAGGTTCTCTGTTGGGGAGATCAGCTTGGCATATGTGCCCACGCAAGAGAACATTGCAGACCTTTTCACGAAGGCTCTGCCTAGGGAGAAGTTTGAAGCTTTCCGCAAAGCTTTGGGCTTACTTCCTTTCGTGGAGTGATTTCCACATAGCTTGGCACTTCCTTATACATGAGTGCCAGCTCCTTGTTCACCGCATCACTCCCAGGGGGGATTTGTTGATATATTTAGGTAGTGATGTGTTTGAACACACTAGGACCGTCGGGGCACTTTTTTCCCTCTTTAGGAGGTTTTTTCCCCCGGCTTGTATATACGCCTATTGTCCTAATGGGCTACTTATCTTTGTACCTTCTCTAGTAATACATTCAGTATTATGTGTTTGTGCTCCAAGCTTCTTCTTCTTCCTTGTGCTGTTCGCGTGCTTCCGCAGATGTCTATCTCCAACACTTTGATATCCAAGATCATTGACATACTTCACCAATCTATAGTTCCATGCTCTTAGAGCTTGCTTCAATCCATAGAGTGCTCTTCTCAATCTATAGACAAAATTTGGATACCTGGAATCTATAAACCCTTGAGGTTGTTTCATGTATACCTCATTTGATATGTATCCATTCAAGAATGCATTCTTTATATCCTGTTGACTCAAGGTCCATCCTTTTGAAGCTGCAATAGCAATTATTGTCCTTATAGTTGACATCTTAGCTACAATACTGAATGTCTCAGGCATACCCTTTCACCATGAGTCTAGCTTTGTATCTGGCTATACTTCCATCTGCATGCTTCTTCACTTTATAAACCCATTTATTTCCAATTACCTTCTTACCATTTGGTTTAGAAACAAGTTCCCAAGTATTTTTCTCCTCTAATGCATTGAATTCTTCCTTCATTGCTTCTTCCCATTGCTTCTTACCTTTTGCTTCATCATAGTTCTGAGGTTCTTCCTGAGCTTTGACCATATATTTCTTCTTAGCTATGTAAGACGTATCATAAGAATACCTTTTTGGTTGCCTTCTTGTCCTACTTGACCTCCTTGGTTCACATTCTTCATGTATGTCTGGATACACCTCTTCATCGAATATAGGAGCTTCATCATTTCTTCTTGTTAATCCACTTCTAGCTGTACTTGCTTGCATATACTCTTAATCTCCATTCACATGCACACTTCATTTTCCTTTGTCACATCTTATTGTTGTCATGAGGAAGGAGATAAGAAAGAGAGCTCACACACACACTCTCTCACTCTCAAGGAGAAGCACACACACACATTGAGGCAATGAGGAATGATCTTCTTCTTCTATTACATAAAAAAGGAATGTACAAGAATGACCTAAAAAACAAGAATACAACAAGTCCAATGTATAAAGAGCAATACCTGAGGAAAATCCTAATATCCGCGAATGAGTGAGCTAGCAAGAGATAAATGTGTTTTCACTCTTGGTAGATAAATCTAATAAAGCTCATGAAGTATCCTTGACATATACCAACGTGACCACTATCCATGTTAGAGAAATGGAAAAATGATACGTGTCATCCTAGATCATCACATGTTGAGATCGATATCTCAACACTCCCCCTCAAACTCAACCTCATATCTTGTAATCCAAGTATCTCCCTAAACTTCTTCAATTTCTCAGCTCCAAGTGCTTTGGTGAAGATGTCAGCAACATGCTCATTTGTTCTCACATAAACAAGATCAATCTCACCTGCTAGTACCACGTCTCTAATGCAGTGATAATGTACCTCGAGATGCTTTGTTTTAGTATGAAAAATAGGGTTCCGTGCTAACTGTATACTGCTAAGATTATCACAATAGATAGTGATAGGTTTTTGCACTTCCACACCTAAATCTGCAAGCTGCATCTCCAACCATGATGCCTCACATGCTGCCATTGCAGCACCTCTATACTCAGCCTCTGTAATCGACAAAGCAAAAGTAGGCTGCTTCTTGCTACTCCATGTAACAGTGGCACTCCCAAGTGAGAATAGAAATCCACTAGTAGATCTTCTATTTGCAATTCTACCAGCCCAATCTGCATCGATGTATCCATGAACTTGCAAATCTACACGAGCCTCATAAAATAATGCATAATCCAAAGTAGCACTCAGATAACGTAGAGTGCACCTCAAAGCATCCAAATGTGGCTTCCTAGGAACCTGCATAAATTGACTTTCAAGTCCAATAGTGTAGCTAAGATCAGGCCCTGTAATTGTGAGATATATCAAGCTTCCCACAAGTTTCCTAAACATAATAGCATTTTCCAATGCTTCACCTGATGTAGAATCTTTTGGAGCAATTCTATGACAAGCCTAAGTATTGGCTTGAGTCTCACAAAGTCTTAGAAGAAGCTTTAAAAAGAAGACTATGTAAAGTTCACTTGTGAACTACCTCTTGTAACTTTTGAAGAGTTTACTTAATGTAAAAGTAAGAGAATCTTAAGTGGTTGAGTCCACTTGATCAAGAATGGAAAGAGGAGCCACGAATTCGTGATTTGTGGTAGGTAGAGAATCAAATCAATCATTGATTGATTGGAGAGTGATTGAGGGAAGTTAGCCTCCCAAACTCAACTATAAATAGATGGCAGTTTTAGTCGTGGTTAGAGAGACCTATGTGAAGACCTCCAAGAGCTGAGCTTTATGCCATATCAAGGTGTGATTACAAGGCACACATATGTATCAGTAAGTCATTGTATTGTACAAGCAATATACTTTCATTTTCATGATTATTTGAGTTCATCTTTCCATGTTCTTGTGAAGTGTACTACTCACTGCCATTACTCTCAGTTTTCTCAGTCAGTTTGCAGAGATGTTTTCTCTGAGCTTGGTGCATCATTTTCAGTGATTTAACTTGTTAACGTTAGCTCTATAAGTCTACTATATGCTCACAAATTGTCATATCATTTGGATGTTGCAATCTTCAGTTATGTTCATTTGAAGTCAACAGGGTCTGTTCATCTTCACTTCTCTGTCAGGTACCCGACTTTTTCACTCATCTTGTCAGAGCCATTTCTCAGTGGTTACTTATTCAAATTCAGTGATTTAAAGCTTGTTGGATGCAGCTTACTGTCTAGTATAACCATACAAATTTTCATAATCATTGGATTTCTAAATTTTGAGTTATGTTGATTTTTATGCTCATTGGTCTCAAACTGTAGCAGCCCGTGAAAATCGGGATGATGTCATCACTTGTTAAAACTCATTCTCAGTGTGTGGTTTGTTATTTTTGATGAAATTACTCTTGAAAGTTAGCTCTTTAAGTTGCCTAGACTTCCCCAAGAGGAATTAAGCTAATTGCTGCTGTGCTTAGAGAATTATGTAAAACATTGGACAGGTGTATGAACCAAGAATAGCAAGTTTTCACCTCTGAGCTAACTCCAACTTATCTGTTTTGATCTATCTTTTTGAGAGTGATCTTCCAAGGTACATAGGGTGTCTAATACATCCATTGGCAAGCTAAAAGGGCCCACCATATACTCTTGGAGTTCATTTGGCTGGTGTAGATCAAGGATTTTGCAACACCTCTTCATCTTCAAGCACATACCTATCCATCTCTTCACAGTGGTATCAGAGCAAGGTTGGACAACATGGCAGATGGATTTCCTTCATCAATTGACAAATTGGATAGAGGTAATTACTCAGCTTGGTCATTAAGGATGGAAGCTTATCTCCAAGGTAGAAGTTTATATGGTTATGTGGCTGGAGATGAAGTTATGCCAAGTTTCAGGAACAAAAGTCAACCAACACAAGAAGAGCAAGAAAGATTGAGCACATGGTGCTCCAAGGATGCACTTGCAAGGTCTTATCTCCTCAACTCTATCTCAGATTTTTTGTTGCCTCACATTAGAAGTTGTAAGACATCTCAGGAAGTGTGGGATGCACTTGAAGCTTTCTTTTCTTCAAGTACCAAAGCTAGGAAGCATCAACTATGGCTGGATTTCACAACTCTCAAGAAGGCTCCCAAACAAAATGTGACTGATTTTGTCACAAAGCTCAAGGACATAGCGGATCAGTTGGGAAGCATTGGAGAGGTAATAGATGAAGAGCAAATTGTAAGGCAGGTCATCAATGGCTTGAAGGCAGATGACAAGTGGGAAGCATTCACCACAGCTATGGATTTGTACATGGACATGCATGTACCTGATTTCAATACACTCATTGGACAACTACTTACTCAAGAGGCATAGCTTATAAAAAATGGAGAAAGCTCTAAAGGTAATCAATCTTCAGCTTTATACACTGATAAAAGCAAGTCCAAAGATAACAAAGGAAAGGCAAAGAAAGTGGATGATGAAGAAGGTACATATCAAGCTAACTATGCAGGTAGAGGAAGACATGGCAGAGGTAGAGGAAGAGGAGGTAGACAAGGCAGGGGGAGATCCCAAGACTCCGACTCATGTTCTATTTGTGGATTAACTAATCATACAACTGAAAATTGCTTTAGGAATTCCAGGAATCAAAGAGGCATAGGATACAATAGAGGAAGTTATGGCTACTCAAGAGGAATGTTCAACAACTACCATGGCAACTACAACAACTACAATCATTCAAACTATCAAGGAGGCTACAAAGGAAGGAGAGACTACAATAACTACACAGAAGACTCAAACAAAGAGGATTCATTATTGATCATGAACATGGCTATGCCACAAGGTAAATCTGATGAGCATATTTTCTACATAGATTCAGGTTGTTCAAATCATGTGGCAGGAAATGTGGCACTCCTATCAGATTTAGAAGATCCAAGGAATAAGCATGAGGTACAAACAGGAGATGATACAAAACATCCTATGGAGAAAATAGGCAATGTCAAAGCACCTGATGGAAACATCAACCTACTCAGTAAGGTACTCTATGTCCTTACCATTACAAAGAATTTGATAAGTGTTGGGCAGATAGTAGAGAAAGGGTTGCAATTCAGGTTCACAAAAGCAGGAGCATTTGTTGAAGATCCAAGTCAAGGATTCAGAAGAATTGCAAAAGGTGAAAAGACAGGTAGATTGTTCACATTTGAATTATAGGACACTAGAAACATTGCTCTCTTTAATTATGGTAGTCAGACACTCACAAAATTGGAAGTATGGCACAAAAGGTTAGCACATATTGGTGAAAGGTCATTAAAGCAAATCTACAGGGACCAAAGTGTACTTGGACTTCCTAATTTGTCAAAACAACATATGATTTATAAGTGTAGTGCATGTCAATTTGGAAAGTCTCACAAGTTACCATTCATGAAGAAAGGTTATATGCATGGAGATCTCTTGGAGTTGGTTCATACAGATGTATGGGGACCTAGCAAGGAAGCTTCAATATCTGGATCAAGGTATTATGTTTCCTTTATTGATGATTGCAGCAGATGGACTATCCTATTCTTTATGAAACACAAAGATGAAGTTTTTTCGTGTTTCAAAAGATATTTGGCTCTTGTGGAGAATCAAACAGGTAAATCACTAAAAAGGCTAAGGTCAGATGGAGGGGGAGAATACTTCTCCCATGATTTTGATTCTTTTCTTCAAGAAAGAGGAATCAAAAGAGAGGTAACTACAAGGTACACTCCTGAGCAAAATGGAGTGGCAGAAAGGAGGAATAGGACAATTGTTGAAGCTGCAAGGTCTATGTTAAATGAAAAGCATTTACCTAATTACTTATGGGCTGAGGTTGTATCTACAGCCACTTACTTGATTAACAGGTTGCCTTCAAAATCCCTTGATGGGATGACTCCATATGAGGCTTGGAATGGAAGAAGACCAAGCTTAGATCATTGTAAAATTTTTGGATGTATTGCTTTTGCTCATGTTCCTTCACAGGTTAGAGGCAAGATGGATCCAAAGGCAAAAAGGTGTTTATTTATTGGATATGACAACAATCAGAAGGGCTACAGGTTATACAACCCTACCAACAAAGGATTCTTGGTAAGCAGAGATGTAGTTTTTGATGAGAACAATTCATGGTATGAAGATTCATGCAGGAAGATCAATTTACCATATGATCTTGAAGAAGATTTTCCAAAGCTTGGTAGAGAACAATCAAAGATTGAAGAACAAGACACCTCAGAGGATGATGAAGAATCTCACATGGAAAAGATCAAAGCATGGAAGTCTAAAGGTAAAGCAAAATTGCAGGAACTTGGACATGAGGCAGAATCATCACATCATGGCCTAAGAAGATCTATGAGGGAAAAGAAAAAACCAGAAAGGTATGGGTTTGACACCTCATTAGTAACTAAACATTCTATCTACATAGCACAGGACATAAACCAAGAGGAGCCATCATCATTCAAAGAGGCCAAAGCAAAAACAGAATGGAAGCATGCAATGAAGGAAGAGATTGAAGCACTTGAGGAAAACAACACTTGGGATTTGGTGCCCAAGACTTCATCCATGAAGGTAATAGGCTCAAGATGGGTCTATAAACTCAAGAAGAATTCTGATGGTTCCATTAACAGGTATAAGGCAAGGCTTGTAGCAAAAGGCTTTGCACAAACTCAGGGAATTGATTATGAGGAGACCTTCTCTCCTGTGGCAAAGATGCCTACTATTACGGTTTTGCTTAGTATTGCCTCTTCCAAGAATTGGAAGATACTTCAACTAGATGTAAAGAATGCATTCTTGAATGGTTGGATAACAGAAGAGGTATATATGGCACAACCACCTGGTTTTGAGAACCAAGTTTATCCTAAATATGTGTGTAAACTTAACAAAGCATTGTATGGTCTCAAGCAAGCTCCAAGAGCTTGGAATTTCAGGCTTGTTTCATTCTTGCAGCACAAAGGCTTTCAACCAAGCAAGGCAGATCCTTCACTCTTTATTAAAAAGAGTAATTCCGAGGTCATCTACCTATGTGTATATGTAGATGATATTATATTGACAGGAAATGATGTAGATGGTATGAAGAAGATCAAAGATCAGATGAGAGAAGAGTTCAAGATAAGTGATTTGGGTTCACTTACCTACTTCCTAGGTTTGGAAGTTGTCTACAAATATCATGGTTTGTTTCTCACTCAAAGAAAGTACATTAAGGACATGTTGGAAAAATTCAAGATGCAAGATTGTAAGATTGTAGGTACTCCAATGGAGGTCAATCACAAATTGAGCTCACATGAAGGTGAACTCATAGAGGACATCACATCATATCAAAGTCTAGTGGGTAGTCTCAACTATGCCACATTGACAAGAGTAGATATATGTTACAGTGTGAGTGTGCTAAGTCAATTTATGCACACACCAAGGAAACCACATATGGATGCTACCAAAAGGATTCTCAAGTATCTCAAAGGAACCATAAATGAAGGACTTTATTATCCTTATGTATTTGATTTAGGTTTGAAGCTATTTTCTGATGCAGATTGGGCTGGCTCCAAGGAAGATAGAAGGAGCACTTCAGGTTATCTTACCTTTGCAGGTTCAAAGCTTATTTCATGGTCATCCAAGAAGCAACCCACATTTGCTCTCTCTTCTACTGAAGCTGAATATAGAGGTCTTGCCATAGCTACACAAGAAGCTATGTGGATGAAGACATTATTCAAAGATCTTGGATTGGAGTTTGGAACTCCAACTATTTTTGGTGACAATATGAGTTCTATTCACTTCGCTGCTAATCCTATTTTTCATGCAAGGACTAAACATATTGAAGTTCATTATCACTATGTACGAGAGAAGGTTCTAAGCAAAGAGATTCAAATATCATATGTGTCCACTCATCAACAATGTGCAGATATTCTAACCAAAGCATTGGATGGTACAAAGCTTTGCAAATTCAAGGCTATGATTGGTTTGCAGGTAATCTTGGAAGATTGAAGACCTCAAGCATACTTGGCTTGAGGGGGAGCTGTTGGAGCAAGTCTATGACAAGCCTAAGTATTGGCTTGAGTCTCACAAAGTCTTAGAAGAAGCTTTAAAAAGAAGACTATGTAAAGTTCACTTGTGAACTACCTCTTGTAACTTTTGAAGAGTTTACTTAATGTAAAAGTAAGAGAATCTTAAGTGGTTGAGTCCACTTGATCAAGAATGGAAAGAGGAGCCACGAATTCGTGATTTGTGGTAGGTAGAGAATCAAATCAATCATTGATTGATTGGAGAGTGATTGAGGGAAGTTAGCCTCCCAAACTCAACTATAAATAGATGGCAGTTTTAGTCGTGGTTAGAGAGACCTATGTGAAGACCTCCAAGAGCTGAGCTTTATGCCATATCAAGGTGTGATTACAAGACACACATATGTATCAGTAAGTCATTGTATTGTACAAGCAATATACTCTCATTTTCATGATTATTTGAGTTCATCTTTCCATGTTCTTGTGAAGTGTACTACTCACTGCCATTACTCTCAGTTTTCTTAGTCAGCTTGCAGAGATGTTTTCTCTGAGCTTGGTGCATCATTTTCAGTGATTTAACTTGGTAACATTAGCTCTATAAGTCTACTATATGCTCACAAATTTTCATATCATTTGGATGTTGCAATCTTCAGTTATGTTCATTTGAAGTCAACAGGGTCTGTTCATCTTCACTTCTCTGTCAGGTACCTGACTTTTTCACGCATCTTGTCAGAGCCATTTCTCAGTGGTTACTTATCCAAATTCAGTGATTTAAAGCTTGTTGGATTCAGCTTACTGTCTAGTATAACCATACAAATTTTCATAATCATTGGATTTCTACATTTGGAGGTATGTTGATTTTTCGGCTCACTGGTCTCAAACTGTAGCAGCCCGTGAATATCCGGATGATGTCATCACTTGTTAAAACTCATTCTCAGTGTGTGGTTTGTTATTTTTGATGAGATTACTCTTGAAAGTTAGCTCTTTAAGTTGCCTAGACTTCCCCAAGAGGAATTAAGCTAAATGCTGCTGTGCTCAGAGAATTATGTAAAACATTGGACAGGTGTATGAACCAAGAATAGCAAGTTTTCACCTCTGAGCTAACTCCAACTTATCTATTTTGATCTATCTTTTTGAGAGTGATCTTCCAAGGTACATAGGGTTTCTAATACATCCATTGGCAAGCTAAAAGGGCCCACCATATACTCCTGGAGTTCATTTGGCTGGTGTAGATCAAGGATTTTGCAACACCTCTTCATCTTCAAGCACATACCTATCCATCTCTTCACAGCATCCAACTTAAAATTCTGATCTAATGGCATAGAAATCGGCTAACAACTAGCCATACCATACTTTTGCAACATATTCAAGGCATATGCCTTTGCGACATCCATATACCTGTTTCTGTATATATAAACCCAATGCCCAAGAAGTAGCGGAACACACCAAGATCTTTCATGTCAAATTACTGCATAAGAAGTTGCTTTACCTCTTTGATGCTTTCTTCATTATCACAACCTACAATCAAGTCATCAACATAGATAGCCAGAATTGTGATGCCATCATCACCCTTCCTTGCATATAGTGAATGATCTGCATCACACATAGAAAATCCAATGGTGGTCAAGTAATGAGCAATCCTTGCATCCCATGCATGAGGAGCTTGCTCCAGCCCATATAAAGCCTTTTGCAACTTGCAAACATTGTGGGTGCTTTGAATCTTCATATCCTTGTGGCTGTTCCATATATACTTCTTCCTGTAACTCACCATGTAAAAAAGCATTCTTCACGTCCATCCGATGCAAAGTCCATCCTTTTGTTGTAGCTAATGCAACAAGTGTTCTGATAGTAGACATTTTAGTTATAGGTCTCAATGTTTCCTCATAATCAATGCCATACATTTGTGCATATCCTTTTCCTACCAATCGTTCTCTATACCCGCTTATGCTACCATCAAGATTGTGCTTTACCTTGTAAACCCACTTACAGCCTATGGGTCTCTTTCCCTATGGTAATGGAACTAGCTTCCATGTATTGTTCCCATAAAGTGCAGCCATCTCCTCATCCATAGCTTTTTCCCAATCTGCATTTCCATTTGCATCTTCAAAACAAGAAGGTTTAGCATCTTGTATAACCTTTGTCATGTAGGCATAATGACGAGCCATATAACTATCATACGTCAATCGTTGCACAAAATTCCGCATCCTCTGAGATCTTCTTGTTCTTGGGCCACTTCTCCTTGTATCGTCTGCATGTGCCTTTCTTACTCCTAGAGTCTTCACAGAGGGCAATCCAAGTTCCTCATCAAGACTCTTTTCTGAACCGCTAGAATCTCCATCAATGTCTTCAAAACCTGCACATGTTTTACTACCAGCAGAAAGCTTTTCTTTACCTTTCTTGGATGTATTTGATGAATTTGCTGGAGTGAAATTTCCACGCAATCTTCCACTCCATGGATTTGAATTGGAACTATTGCTTGGTAATGCATCGGGTCCACTCAAAACTTGCCATTGTGCACTTGATTTTTCAGCATTTTCTTTGTCATTGGGTTCAAGATTGAGTCCTTCTTTGGCATCTGCATAGAAGCTTGACATTTCATCAAATACCACATCTTTGCTCACCTTCACTCGTTGTGTGAGTGGGTTATAACATTTATATCCCTTTTGCTCAAGGGAGTATCCAATGAAAACACGAAGCTTCGTCCTCAACTCATCTAGAACATGTACATATGCAATATAGCTAGAAACTTTTATATGTGATAAGTTTGGCTTTTTACATGTGAACTTCTCCTCAGGTGTAACTTGATGTACAGTAGTAGTCGGAGTTCTATTCATGATGTATACACTAGTATGCATAGCTTCTGTCCAATAACAATGAGGCATATTCTTCTTAGCCATTAGGGCTCTTGCTATTTTTGCAATATGTCTATTTTTGTGTTCAACAACGCCATTCTGTTTTGTTGTGTACCTGCATGAAAAGTGGCATCGAATTCGATGAATTTTTAGAAAATTGTTGAACTCATTTGACATGTATTCACCTCCTCCATTAGACCTTAATGTTTGAATATATTTTCCTGTCTACTTTTCCACCATAGCCTTAGAATTTGGAAGCGAGTGAACACCTCACTCTTCTCTTTCATGAAATATATCCATACTTTCTGTGTATGGTCATCAATCAAAGTGACATAAAACCTGCAACTGCCCATAGATGTGGTCTTTGCAGGATCCCAAACATCTGTATGTACTATTTCTAGCACATTCTCACTAACATCCTTGTCATGTGGAAACGATCATCTTGACTGTTTACCAAATTTACATGCTGCACATACCTTTTGCATCTCTACAACCTTGAAAATTGGTAGTCCATGGACAATCTCCTTTGAGTGCATCAACTTCAGCCTTTGCAAATTTGCATGTCCAATTTGTTTGTGCCACATCTCTATATCAGCAATAACTCCAGCACCTTGAAGGTGAACATCCTACCCACTTTGTTTCCTTTGGCAATCAATCAACCATCTTTTTTGTACTCATCTACATATAACCCATCAGCACTGAACTTGACTTGTAATCCCTGGTCAACCATTTGTCCAATAGAAACTAGATTCTTTGTTATATTTGGAACATGTAGCACATCAGCAAGATGTTTTACCTTCCAATCCTCCATAGATAATGTTATTTTTCATGTATGCTCGATAGTATGTGATGTATCATCAACTATTTCAACATATCCAAGAACTGACAATTTTTGCAAACTACTAAACCATTCCACATGACTAGTCATGTGATTTGAAGCACCTGAATCAACACACGAGACATTACCATTTGATTTTGAATTATCACTAGAAACCGTATTCATCATATGATGTTGAACCATGAACAACTTCTTAGAATCATCTGCACTTGTGGATGCATATTTATTTTGTTGCCTTTTGTTATTTTGATTCTTCAACCTGCAATCATGTTCAAAGTGTGCAAGTTTACCACAATTCCAACATCCTTTACCGTCATTACCTAAATGATTTCTTTTGAAGATTCTGCGACCTCTTTGGCTCCCCCTGCCTCAAAACCGTCCTCTTCCTCCTGCATGATTTTGTTGTTGCCCTTGGTCTTGGTTATTGTGTCCTCTTCCACTTCCAAAGCCTTTGGCTCTACCTCTTCCTCTTCCTCTTCCAGAGTAGAATACCTGCTCAAAACTGGTTTTTCCTTGGGAGTTTGAATCCGCATCAAGCTTCTTTTCTTCAACAATCAAGATCAAAGTGTCCAAGTTTACCACAATTCCAACATCCTTTACTGTCATTACCTGAATCATTTCTTTGGAAATTCCTGCGACCTCTTTGGCTCCTCTTGCCTCAAAACTATCCTTTTCCTCCTGCATGATTTTGTTGTTGCCCTTGGTCTTGGTTATTGTGTCCTCTTCTACTTCCAAAGCCTCTGTCTCTACTTCTTCCTCTTCTAGAGTAGAATACCTCCTCAAAACTGGTTTTTCCTTGGGAGTTTCAATCCTCTCCAAGATTCTTTTCTTAAATCAGCATAGATACCAGATCAACGAAATTTGGAATATTTTCCCTCGTCTGTATAGAGGTTCTGAACTCTGTATATGCAACTCCTAAACAACGAACACATACTTCCACCTTATCATCATCATCTACATTCACTCCCATAGATGCAAGTGACTCATATATGCTTTTGATTTTCAGGGTATAGTCACTTACTAACATGCTATTCTTCTCATATGTATGGAGCGCATTCTTGAGTTGCAATTTCCATGCCTTTGTATTGGTCTCATACAATGTGACCAAACTGTTCCAAGCCTCTTTTCAGAGTCTTGGCATCCTGTATGTGTCCAATCATGCTATCCTGTATCCTAACATATAGCCAATACATTACCTTTCGTGCTCCTTGATTCCATTTTTCATATGCTCATAATTCATCTGCAGTCTGATTCCTCTCTAGTAATTATGGAGCATTTTCGTTCTCTCATTCGATGTACTTCCAGTAGCCTTTTCCCATTAGGAAATTTGTCATCCTAAATCTCCAAGCATGGAAGTTTTTCTTGTCTAACTTATCGCTCATAAGCTGACTCATTCCATCTTTGTTTGCCATTTGTGCAGCTATTCACAACACTACAGAACACTACAAGTAGCACTTCTACTTGAAAACTATCGCACTATGACGTGACAATTCGATCTCACAAAAACACAGTTTTCATGTACCACCAATACACGGAATCCCTTGAAATTCTGGATCTGGAATATACGAGTGTTGACGAACAGGATGCAAGTTATAGTTTTTGAAATTGACCTAGTTTTTCTATGGGCCTCACCTTGCGGGCTCAAAATGGAGGTCGTTTGTGAATCATGTTTTCTCCATGCCTTGCTGTGTACTCTTCACTGCCGCCTCCTCCACATGCTCTCTACAGCCACACTCGCTCTGATACCATGTCACAAGGAAGGAGATAAGAAAGAGAGCTCACATATTTGACATATATTCACCTCCTCCAACAGACTTGCATGAAAATTGGCATCGAACTCCATGACTTTTTAGAAAATTGTTGAACTCATTTGACATGTATTCACCTCCTCCATCAGACCTTAATGTGGGAGTATACTTTCCTGTTTGCTTTTCCACCATAGCCTTAAAATTCTCAAAGTGAGTGAACAACTCACTCTTCTCTTTCATGAAGTATACCCATACTTTCTATGTATGGTCATCAATCAAAGTGACATAAAACCTGCAACCGCCCATACATGTGGTCTTTATAGGACACCAAAAATCTCTATGTACTATTTCTAGCGCATTCTCACTAACATGCTTGTCATGTGGAAACGATGATCTTGAATGTTTACCAAATTGACATGCTTCACATACCTTTTGCATCTCTATAACCTTGAAAATTGGTAGTCCATGGACAATCTCCTTTGACTGCATCAACTTTAGCCTTTGCAAATTTGCATGCCCAATTCGTTTCTGCCACATCTCTATATCAGCAATAACTCTAGCACCTTTTGCAAACATGGCTACATTTATTTCAAGAATTTTCACATTTATGGTGAACATCCTACCCACTTTGTTTCCTTTGGAAATCAATCGACCATCCTTTATATAACCCATCAGCATTGAACCTGACTTGTAATCCCTGGTCAACCATTTGTCCAATAGAAACCAGATTCTTTGTTATATTTGAAACATGCAAGACATCAGCAACATGTTTTACCTTCCCATCCTCCATAGACAATGCTATGTTTCCTGTATGCTCGATAGGATGTGATGTATCATCACCAGTTTCAACATATCTAGGAACTGGAAATTTCTGCAAACTATTAAACCACTCCACATGACTGGTCATGTGATTTGAAGCACCTGATCAGTAGACATCCTATTCATCATATGATGATGAACCATGAATAGCTTCTTAGAATCATCTGCACTTGTGGATGCATAGTTATTCTGCTACCTTCTATTATTTTGATTCTTCAACCTGCAATCACATTCAAAGTGTCCAAGTTTACAACAATTCCAACATCCTTTACTGTCATTACCTGAATGATTTCTTTGGAAAATTCTGCGACCTCTTTGGCTCCCCCTTCCTCGAAACGGTCCTCTTCCTCCTACATGATTTTGTTGTTACCCTTGGTCTTGGTTATTGTGTCCTCTTCCACTTCCAAAGCCTCTGCCTTTGCCTCTTCCTCTTCTAGAGTAGAATACCTTCTCAGAACTGGTTTTTCCTTGGGAGTTTGAATCCTCACCAAGATTCTTTTCTTCAATAATCGGCATAGATATCAAATCAGCTAAATTTGGAATATTTTCCTTGGTCTGTATAGAAGTTTTGAATTGCTTATATGCAGCTCCTAAACCACGAAGGCATACTTCCACCTTATCATTGTCATCATCATCTACATTCACTCCAATAGATGCAAGTGACTCACATATGCTTTTGGTTTTTAGGGTATAGTCACTTACCGACATGCTCTTCTTCTCTAATGTATACAACTCGTTCTTGAGTTGCAATTTTCGTGCCTTTGTATTGGTCTCATACAATGTGAATAACTTGTTCCAAGCCTCTTTCGAAGTCTCGACATCTTGTATGTGTCCAATCATGCTATCATGTATGCTAACAGATATCCAATACATTACCTTTCGTGCTCCTTGATTCCATTCTTCATATGCTCCTAATAGCTCTGCAGTCAGATTCCTCTCTTGTAATTGTGGAGCAATTTCGTTCTCTCCTTCAATGTTCTTCCAGTAGTATTTTCCCATCAGGAAATTTATCATCCTGAATCTCCAAGCATGGAAATTGTTCTTGTCGAGCTTATCGCTCATAAGCTGACTCATTCCATCCGCATTTGCCATTTCTCCACCTATTCACAACACTACAGAACACTACAAGCAGCACTTTTGCTTGAACACTATCACACTATGACGTGATAGTTCGATCTCAAAAAAACATGGTTTTCGTGTAACAACAGTACACGGAATCACTTGAAATTCTGGATTTGGAATATATGAGTGTTGCAAAACACGACGCAAGTTACACTTTTCAAAACTGACCTGGTTTTTCTGTGGGCCCCACCTCACAGGCTCACAATGAAGGTTGTTTGTGAATCGTGTTTCCTCCACGCCTTGCCATGTACTCTTTATCGTCGCCTCCTCCACAAGCTCTCTACAGCCACGCTCGCTTTGATACCATGTCACGAGGAAGGAGATAAGAAAGAAAGCTCACACACACACACTCACTCTCAAGGAGAAGCACACACACAGATTGAGGCAAGGAAGAATGACCTTCTTCTTCTTCTTTTATTAAATAAAAAAGGAAGGTACAAGAATGACCTAAAAAACAAGAATACAACAAGTCCAATATATAAAGAACAATACATGAGGAAAATCTTAATATCCACGAATGAGCGACCTAGCAAGACATAAATGTGCCATGACTCTCGGTAGATAAATCTAATAAAGCTCAATGAAGTATCCCTTACATATACCGACGTGACCACTATACATGTCAAAGAAACAAAAAAATGATACGTGTCATCTTGGATCATCACATGTTGAGCTTGATATATAAACACTCCCCCTCAAGCTCAACCTCATATCTTGTAATCCAAGTATTTCCCTAAACTTCTTCAACTTCTCAGCTCCAAGTGCTTTGGTGAAGATGTCAGCAACGTGCTCATCTGTTCTCACATAAACAAGATCAATCTCACCTGCTAGTACTTTCTCTCTGATGAAGTGATAATGTACCTCAATATGCTTTGTTCTAGCATGAAAAACAAGGTTCCATGCTAACTGTTATACTGCTAAGATTATCAGAATAAATAGTGATAGGCTTTTGCACTTCCATACCAAAATTTGCAAGCAACATCTCCAACCATGATGTCTCACATGCTTCCATTGCAACCTCTCTATAGTTGACAAAGCAGTAATCGGTTGCTTCTTGCTGCTCCATGTAACATCAGCACTCCCAAGTGAGAATAGAAATCCACTAGTAGATCTTCTATCTGGAATGCTACCAGCCCAATCTGCATCAGTATATCCATGCACCTGCAAATCTACAACAACCTCAGAAAATAATGCATAATCCAAAGTAGCACTCCCCTAATGTAGAGTGCATATCAGAGCATTCAAATGTGGCTTCCTAAGAACCCGCATAGATTAACTTTCAAGTCCAACAATGTAGCTAAGATTAGGCCTCGTAATTGTGAGATATATCAAGCGTCCCACTATTTTCCTCTACGTAGTAGCATTTTCCAATGATTCAACTGATGTAGTATCCAAGTTCAAATTCTAACCTAATGGCATAGAAATCAGCTTGCAACCAGCCATACCATACTTCAGCAGCATATTCAAGGCATATTGCCTCTGCGACATCCAAATACATGTTTCTGTATGTATAAACTCAATGCCCAAGAAGTAGCGCAGCACACCAAGATCTTTCATGTCAAATTCCTGCATAAGAAGTTTCTTTATCTCTTTGATGCTTTCTTCATTATCACCACCTACAATCAAGTCATCAACATAGATAGCCACAAATGTGATGTCATCATCACCCTTCCTTGCATATAGTGAATGATCTGCATCACACATAGAAAATCCAATGGTGGTCAAGTAATCAGCAATCCTTGCATGCCATGCACGAGGAGCTTGCTTCAGCCCATAGAAATCCTTTTGCAACCTCCAAACATATTCTGGGTGCTTTGAATCTTCATATCCTTGTGGTTGGTCCATATATACTTCTTCCTCTAACTCACCATGTAGAAAAGCATTCTTCACATCCATCTAATGAAAGTCCATCCTTTTGTTGTAGCTAATGCAACAAGTGTTCTAATAGTAGACATTTTAACTACAGGGCTAAATGTTTTCTCATAATCAATGCCATAAGTTTGTGCATATTCTTTTCCTACCAATCATGCTTTGTACCTACTTATGCTACCATCAGCATTGTGCTTTACCTTGTAAACCCACTTACAACCTATGGGTTTCCTTACCTCTGGAAATGGTACTAGCTTCCATGTATTGTTCCCATAAAACTCATCCATAGCTTTTTCCCAATCTGCATTTCCAATTGCATCTTCAAAACAAGAAGGTTCAACACCTTGTATTACCTTTGTCATGTAGGCACAATGACGAGCCATATAGCTATCATACGTCAATCGTTGCACGGAATTCCGCATCCTCCCAAATCTTGTTGTTCTTGGTTCACTACTCCTTGTATCATCTGCATGCGCCTTTCGTACTCGTGGAGTCTTCACAGAGGGTTCCTCACCAAGACTCTTTTCTGAACCGCTAGAACCTCCATCAACGTCTTCAAAACCTACACATGTTTTACTACCAACAGAAAGCTTTTCTTTACCTTTCTTCGATGTATTTGATGAATTTGTTGGACTGAAATCTGCGCAATCTTCCACTCCATGGATTTGAATTGGAACTATTGCTTGTTGATGTATCCGGTCCACTCAAAACTTGTGATTCTGGAGTTGATTTTTCAGCATTTTCTTTGTCATTAGGTTCAAGATTCAATCCTTCTTTTGCATCTGCATAGAAGCTTGACATTTCATCAAATACCACATTTGTGCTCACCTTCACTTGTCGTGTGAGTGGGTTATAACATTTATCTCCCTTTTTCTCAAGGGAGTATCCAATGAAGACACATTTTTTTGCTTTTGGATCAAGCTTCATTCTCCAAGTTTGGCTTTTTACCTGTGAACTTCTCTTCAGGTGTAACTTGATTTACAACGGTAGTCCGAGTTCTCTTCATGATGTATACAACAGTATGCACAACTTCTTCCCAATAACAATTAGGCATATTCTTCTCAACCATCAAGGCTCTTGCTACTTCTGCAATATGTCTATTTTTGCACTTAGCAACACCATTCTGTTGTGGTGTGTACCTGCATGAAAAGTGGCATCGAATTCCAAGACTTTTTAGAAAATTTTTGAACTCATTTGGCATGACTCTCTACAACCAAGAAGTGGTGCAACACACCAAGATCTTTCATGTCAAATTACTGCATAAGAAGTTGCTTTACCTCTTTGATGCTTTCTTCATTATCACCACCTACAATCAAGTCATCAACATAGATAGCCACAAATGTGATGTCATCATCACCCTTCCTTGCATATAGTGAATGATCTACATCACACATAGAAAATCCAATGGTGGTCAAGTAATCAGCAATCCTTGCATGCCATGCATGAGGAGCTTGCTTCAGCCCATAGAAATCTTTTTGCAACCTCCAAACATATTTTAGGTGCTTTGAATCTTCATATCCTTGTGGTTGGTCCATATATACTTCTTCCTGTAACTCACCATGTAGAAAAACATTCTTCACATCCATCTAATGAAAAGTCCATCCTTTTGTTGTAGCTAATGCAACAAGTGTTTTGACAGTAGAAATTTTAGCTATAGGGCTGAATGTTTTCTCATAATTAATGCCATAAGTTTGTGCATATCCTTTTCCTACCAATCATGCTTTGTACCTACTTATGCTACCATCAGCATTGTGCTTTACCTTGTAAACCCACTTACAGCCTATGGGTTTCCTTCCCTATGGCAATGGGACCAGCTTCCATGTATTGTTCCCATAAAGTGCAGACATCTCCTCATCCATAACTTTTTCCCAATCTGCATTTCCAATTGCATCTTCAAAACAAGAAGGTTCAACATCTTGTATTACCTTTGTCATGTAGGCACAATGACGAGCCATATAGCTATCATACGTCAATCGTTGCACGGAATTCTGCATCCTCCTAGATCTTCTTGTTCGTGGTTCACTACTCCTTGTATCATCTGCATGTGCCTTTTGTACTTGCGCAGTCTTCACAGAGGGTTCCTCATCAAGACTCCTTTCGAAACTACTAGAATCTCCATCAACATCTTCAAAACCTACACATGTTTTACTACCAGCAAAAAGCTTTTCTTTACCTTTCTTGGATGTATTTGATGAATTTGTTGGACTGAAATTTCCACACAATCTTCCACTCCATGGATTTGAAATGGAACTATTGCTTGTTGATGCATCCGGTCCACTCAAAACTTGTGATTCTGTAGTTGATTTTTCAGCATTTTCTTTGTTATTAGGTTCAAGATTCAATCCTTCTTTTGCATCTGCATAGAAGCTTGACATTTCATCAAATACCACATCTATGCTCACCTTCACTTGTCGTGTGAGTGGGTTATAACATTTATCTTCCTTTTGCTCAAGGGAGTATCCAATGAAGACACATTTTTTTGCTTTTGGATCAAGCTTCATTCTCCAAGTTTGGATTTTTACCTGTAAACTTCTCTTCAGGTGTAACTTGATGTACAACGGTAGTCCGAGTTCTGTTCATGATGTATACAACAATATGCACAACTTCTTCCCAATAACAATTAGGCATATTCTTTGCAACCATCAAGGCTCCTGCTATTTTTGCAATATGTCTAGTTTTGCACTTAGCAATGCCATTCTGTTGTGGTGTGTACCTGCATGAAAAGTGGCATCAAATTCCCTGACTTTTTAGAAAATTGTTGAACTCATTTGACATGTATTCACCTCCTCCATCAGACCTTAATGTCAGAATATACTTTCCTGTTTGCTTTTCCACCATCGCCTTAAAATTATCAAAGTGAGTGAACAACTCACTCTTCTCTTTCATGAAATGTACCCATACTTTCCGTGTATGTTCATCAATCAAAGTGACATAAAACTTGCAACCGCCCATACATGTGGTCATTGCAGGACCCCAAAGAACTATATGTACTATTTCTAGCACATTCTCACTAACATGCTTGTCATGTGGAAACAATGATCTTGACAGTTTACCGAATTGACATGCTCCACACACCTTTTGCATCTCTACAACCTTGAAAATTGGTAGTCCATGGACACTCTCCTTTGACTGCATCAACTTCAGCCTTTTCAAATATGCATGTCCTATTCATTTGTGCCACATCTCTATATCGAAATTAACTCCACTACCTTTTGCAAACATGGCTGCATTTATTTTAGGAATTTTCACATTTAACGTGAACATCCTACCCACTTTGTTTCCTTTGACAATCAATCGACCATCCTTTTTGTATTCTTCTACATATAACCCATCAACATTGAACCTGACTTGTAATCCGTGGTCAACCATTTGTCCAACACAAACCAGATTCTTTGTTATATTTGAAACATGAAGCACATTAGCAAGATGTTTTACCTTCCCATCCTCCATAGACAATGCTATGTTTCCTGTATGCTCTATAGGATGTGATGTATCATCACATTTTTCAACATATCTAGGAACCGGCAACTTTTGTAAACTACTAAACGACTCCGAATGATTGGTCATGTGATTTGAAGCACCTCAATCAACAGACCAGACATTACCATTGAATTTTGAATTATCAGCAAACATCATATTCATCATATGATGTTGAACCATGAATAGCTTCTCAGAATCATCTGCACTTGTGGATGCATAGTTATTCTACTGCCTTCTGTTATTTTGATTCTTCAACCTGCAATCATGTTCAAAGTGTGCAAGTTTACCACAATTCCAACATCCTTTATTTTTTCATTACCTGAATGATTTCTTTGGGAAATTCTACGACCTCTTTCGTTCCCCTTGCCTTGAAATGGTCCTCTTCCTCCTACATTATTTTGTTGTTGCCCTTGGTCTTAGTTATTGTGTCCTCTTCCCCTTCCAAAGCCTCTGCCTCTGCCTCTTTGTCTTCCTCTTCTAGAGTAGCATACCTGCTCAAAGTTGGTTTTTCCTTTGGAGTTTGAATCCTCACTAAGATTCTTTTCTTCAATAATCAACATAGATATCAGATCAATAAAGTTTGGAATATTTTCCCTGGTCTGTATAGAAGTTCTGAACTGGTTATCTGCAGCCCCTAAACCATGAAAGCATACTTCCACCTTATCATCATCATCTACATTCACTCCAATAGATGCGAGTGACTCACATATGCTTTTGATTTTCAAGGTATAGTCACTTATCAACATGCTCTTCTTCTCCAATGTATGCAACTCGTTCTTGATTTGCAATTTCCATGCCTTTATATTGGTCTCATACAATGTGACCAAACTATTCCAAGCCTCTTTCAGAGTCTTGGCATCCTGTATGCGTCCAGTCATGCTATCTTGTATGCTAATAGATAGCCAATACATTACCTTTCGTGCTTCTTGATTCCATTCTTCATATGCTCCTAACTGGTATGTAGTCTGATTCCTCTCTAGTAATTGTGGAGCATTTTCATTCTCTCCTTCGATGTACTTCCAGTAGCCTTTCCCATTAGGAAATTCGTCATCCTAAATCTCCAAGCATGGAAGTTGTTCTTGTCCCGCTTATTGCTCATCAGCTAACTCATTCCATCTACATTTCCCATTTCTACAGCTATTCACAACACTATAGAACAGTTCAAGCAACACTTCTGCTTGAACACTATCGCACTATGACGTGACAGTTCGATCTCAGAAAAACACAGTTTTCGTGTAACATCAGTACACCGAATCACTTGAAATTATGGATTTGGAATATATGAGTGTTGCCAAACACGGTGCAAGTTACAATTTTCAAGATTGACCTATTTTTTGTGGGCCCCACCTTGAAGGTTCAAAACGGAGGTCGTTTGTGAATCCTATTTTGTCCATGCCTTGCCATCTACTCTTCACCGTTGCCTCCTCCACAAGCTCTCTACAGCCATGTTGGCTCTGATACCATGTCACGAGGAAGGAGATAAGAAAAAGAGCTCACACACACACTCTCACTCTCAAGGAGAAGCACACACACAGATTGAGGCAAGGAAGAATGATCTTCTTCTTCTTCTTCTTCTTCTTCTTCTATTATTACATGAAAAAGGAATGTTTAAATATGACCTAAAAAACAAGAATACAAGTCCAATATATAAACAACAATACATGAGGAAAATTCTTATATCCGTGAATGAGTGACTTAGCAAGAAATGAATGTGCCATCACTCTCGGTAGATAAATCTAATAAAGCTCAATGAAGTATCCCTGACATATACCGACGTGACCACTATACATGTCAGAGAAACAGAAAAATGATATGTGTCATCCTGGATCATCACATGTTGAGCTTAATATCTCAACACTCCCCCTCAAGCTCAACCTCATATCTTGTAATCCAAGCATTTCCCTAAACTTCTTCAACTTCTCAGCTCCAAGTGCTTTGGTGAAGATGTCACCAACATGCTCATTTGTTCTCACATAAACAAGATCAATATCACGTGCTAGTACTCTCTCTGATGAAACGATAATGTACCTTGATATGCTTTGTTCTAGCATGAAAAACAAGGTTCCGTGCTAAGTGTCGATTATCACAATAGATAGTGATCGGCTTATGCACTTCCACACCTAAATCTACAAGCAACATCTCCAGCCATTATGCCTCACATGCTGCCATTGCAGCACCTCTATACTCAGCCTCTATACTCGACAAAGCAACAATAGGTTGCTTCTTGCTACTCCATGTAATAGCAATACTCCCAAGTGAGAATAGAAATCCACTATTAGATCTTCTATCTGGAATGGTACCAACCCAATCTGCATCAGTGTATCCATGAACTTGCAAATCTACACCAGCCTCACAAAATAATGCATAATCCAAAGTAGCACTCACATAACGTAGAGTGCGCCTCAGAGCACCCAAAATGTGGCTTCTTAGGAACCTTCATAAATTGACTTTCAAGTCCAACAGTGTACCTAAGATCAGGCCTCATAATTATAAGATATATCAAGCTTCCCATGGTTTTCGGGTACATAGTAGCATTTTCCAATGCTTCACCTGATATAGTATCCAGCTTCAAATTCTAATCTAATGGCATAGAAATTGGCTTGCAACCAGCCATACCATACTTTTGTGGCATATGCAAGGCATATTTCCTTTGCGACATCCATATACATGTTTCTGTATGTATAAACTCAATGCCCAAGAAGTGGTGCAACACACCAAGATCTTTCAGGTCAAATTACTGCATAAGAAGTTGCTTTACCTCTTTGATGCTTTCTTCATTATTACCACCTACAATCAAGTCATCAACATAGATAGCCACAAATGTGATGTCATCATCACCCTTCCTTGCATATAGTGAATGATCTGCATCACACATAGAAAATCCAATGGTGTTCAAGTAATCAGCAATCCTTGCATGCCATGCACAAGGAGCTTGCTTCAGCCCATTGAAATCCTTTTGCAACCTCCAAACATATTTTAGGTGCTTTGAATCTTCATATCCTTGTGGTTTGTCCATATATACTTCTTCCTGTAACTCACCATGTAGAAAAAAATTCTTCACATCCATCTAATGAAAAGTCCATCCTTTTGTTGTAGCTAATGCAACAAGTGTTCTGACGGTAGAAATTTTCGCTATAGGGCTGAATGTTTTCTCATAATCAATGCCATAAGTTTGTGCATATCCTTTTCCTACCAATCATGCTTTGTACCTACTTATGCTACCATCAGCATTGTGCTTTACCTTGTAAACCCACTTACAACCTATGGGTTTCCTTCCCTATGGCAATGGGACCAGCTTCCATGTATTGTTCCCATCAAGCGCAACCATCTCCTCATCCATAACTTTTTCCCAATCTGCATTTCCAATTGCATCTTCAAAACAAGAAGGTTCAGCATCTTGTATTACCTTTGTCATGAAGGCACAATGACGAGCCATATAGCTATCATACGTCAATCGTTGCACGGAATTCCGCATCCTCCTAGATCTTCTTGTTCCTAGTTCACTACTCCTTGTATCATCTGCATGTGCCTTTTGTACTTGTGGAGTCTTCACAGAGGGTTCCTCATCAAGACTCTTTTCTAAACTGCTAGAATCTCCATCAACGTCTTCAAAACCTACACATGTTTTACTACCAGCAGAAAGCTTTTCTTTACCTTTCTTGGATGTATTTGATGAATTTGTTGGACTGAAATTTCCACGCAATCTTCCACTCCATGGATTTGAAATGGAACTATTGCTTGTTGATGCATCCGGTCCACTCAAAACTTGTGATTCTACAGTTGATTTTTCAACATTTTCTTTGTTATTAGGTTCAAGATTCAATCCTTCTTTTGCATATGCATAGAAGCTTGACATTTCATCAAATACCACATCTATGCTCACCTTCACTTGTCGTGTGAGTGGGTTATAACATTTATCTCCTTTTTGCTCAAGGGAGTATCCAATGAAGACACATTTTTTTGCTTTTGGATCAAGCTTCATTCTCCAAGTTTGGATTTTTACCTGTGAACTTCTCTTCAGGTGTAACTTGATGTACAATGGTAGTCCGAGTTCTGTTCATGATGTATACAACAGTATGCACAACTTCTTCCCAATAACAATTAGGCATATTCTTCTCAACCATCAAGGCTCCTGCTATTTTTGCAATATGTCTATTTTTGCACTTAGCAATGCCATTTTGTTGTGGTGTGTACCTACATGAAAATTGGCATCGAATTCCATGACTTTTTAGAAAATTGTTGAACTCATTTGACATGTATTCACCTCCTCCATCAGACCTTAATGTCAGAATATACTTTCATGTCTCCACTATTGCCTTAAAATTATCAAAGTGAGTGAACAACTCAGTCTTCTCTTTAATGAAATGTACCCATACTATCCGTGTATGTTCATCAATCAAAGTGACATAAAACCTGCAACCGCCCATACATGTGGTCATTACAGGACCCCAAAGAACTATATGTACTATTTCTAGCACATTCTCACTAACATGCTTGTCATGTGGAAACGATGATCTTGAGTGTTTACCAAATTCACATGCTCCACACACCTTTTGCATCTCTACAACCTTGAAAATTGGTAGTCCATGGACATTCTCCTTTGACTGCATCAACTTCAGCCCTTGCAAATTTGAATGTCCTATTCATTTGTGCCACATCTCTATATCAACAATAACTCCAGTACCTTTTGCAAACATGGCTGCATTTATTTCAGGAATTTTCACATTTAAGGTGAACATCCCACCCACTTTTTTTTCCTTTGATAATCAATTGACCATCCTTTTTGTACTCTTCTACATATGACCCATCAGCATTGAACCTGACTTGTAATCCCTGGTCAACCATTTGTCCAACACAAACCATATTTTTTGTTATATTTGAAACATGAAGCACATTAGCAAGATGTTTTACCTTCCCATCCTCCATAGACAATGCTATGTTTCCTATATGCTCAATATGATGTGATGTATCATCACCTGTTTCAACATATCTAGGAACTAGCAATTTTTGCAAACTACTAAACCACTCCGCATGATTGGTCATGTGATTTGAAGCACGTGAATCAACAGACCAGACATTACCATTCGATTTTGAATTATCAGCAAACATCATATTCATCATATGATGTTGAACCATGAATAGCTGCTCAGAATCATCTGCGCTTGTGGATGCATAGTTATTCTGCTGCCTTCTGATATTTTGATTCTTCAACCTGCAATCATGTTCAAAGTGTGCAAGTTTACCACAATTCCAACATCCTTTATTGTCATTACCTGAATGATTTCTTTGGAAAATTCTATGACAACTTTTGCTCTCCCTGCCTCAAAACAGTCCTCTTCCTCCTACATGATTTTGTTGTTGCCCCTTGTCTTAGTTATTGTGTCCTCTTCCACTTCCAAAGCCTCGGCCTCTGCCTCTTCGTCTTCCTCTTCTAGAGTAGAATACCTGCTTAGAGCTGGTTTTTTCTTGGGAGTTTGAATCCTCACCAAGATTCTTTTCTTCAATAATCAGCATGGATATCAGATCAACAAAATTTGGAATATTTTCCCTAGTCTGTATAGAAGTTCTGAACTGGTTATCTGTAGTCCCTAAACCATGAAGGCATATTTCCACCTTATCATCATCATCTACATTCACTCCAATGGATGCAAGTGACTCACATATTCTTTTGATTTTCAAGGTATAGTCACTTACCGACATGCTCTTCTTCTCCAATGTATGCAACTCGTTCTTGATTTGCAATTTCCATGCCTTTATATATTGTCTCATACAATGTGACCAAACTATTCCAAGCCTCTTTCGGAGTCTTGGCATCCTGTATGTGTCAAATCATGCTATCTTGTATGCTAACAGATAGCCAATACATTACCTTTCATGCTTCTTGATTCCATTCTTTATATGTTCCTAACTGGTCTGCAGTCCGATTCCTCTCTGGTAATTGTGGAGCATTTTCATTGTCTCCTTCGATGTACGTCTAGAAGCCTTTCCCATTAGGAAATTCCTCATCCTAAATCTCCAAGCATGGAAGTTGTTCTTGTCCATCTTATCGCTCATAAGCTGACTCATTCCATCTACATTTGCCATTTCCACAGCTATTCACAACACTATAGAACACTTCAAGCAACACTTCTGCTTGAACACTGTCACACTATGACGTGACAGTTCAATCTCAGAAAAACACAATTTTCGTGTAACATCAGTACACCGAATCGGTTGAAATTCTGGATTTGGAATATATGAGTGTTGCCGAACATGGTGCAAGTTACAATTTTCAAGATTGACCTGTTTTTTTGTGGGCCCCACCTTGAAGGCTCAAAATGGAAGTCGTTTGTGAATCTTATTTTGTCCATGCCTTCATGTACTCTTCACCGTCGCCTCCTCCACAAGCTCTCTACATCCATGTTGGCTTTGATACCATGTCACAAGGAAGGAGATAAGAAAAAGAGCTCACACATACACTCTCACTCTCAAGGAGAAGCACACACACATATTGAGGCAAGGAAGAATGATCTTCTTCTTCTTCTTCTTCTTCTTCTTCTTCTTCTTCTTCTTCTATTATTACATAAAAAAGGAATGTACAAGTATGACCTAAAAAACAAGAATAAAAGTCCAATATATAAACAACAATACATGAGGAAAATCCTTATATTAACCATGAATGAGTGACTTAGCAAGAAATAAATGTGCGATCACTATCGGTAGATAAATCTAATAAAGCTCAATGAAGTATCTGTGACATATACCGACGTGACCACTATACATGTCAGAGAAACAGAAAAATGATATGTGTCATCCTGGATCATCACATGTTGAGCTTGATATCTCAACACTCCCCCTCAAGCTCAACCTCATATCTTGTAATCCAAGCATTTCCCTAAACTTCTTCAACTTCTCAGCTCAAGTGCTTTGGTGAAGATGTCACCAACATGCTCATCTGTTCTCACATAAACAAGATAAATCTCACCTGCTAGTACTTTCTCTCTGATGAAACGATAATGTACCTTGATATGCTTTGTTCTAGCATGAAAAACAAGGTTCCGTGCTAATTGTATACTGCTAAGATTATCACAATAGATAGTGATCGGCTTTTGCACTTCCACACCTAAATCTACAAGCAACATCTCTAGCCATTATGCCTCACATGCTGCCATTGTAGCACCTCTATACTTAGCCTGTATACTCGAAAAAGCAACAATAGGTTGCTTCTTGCTACTCCATGTAATAGCAACACTCCCAAGTGAGAATAGAAATCCACTATTAGATCTTCTATCTGGAATGCTACCAACCCAATCTGCATCAGTGTATCCATGAACCTGCAATCTACACCAGCCTCACAAAATACTGCATAATCCAATGTAGCACTCACATAACGTAGAGTGCGCCTCAGAGCATCCAAAATGTGCCTTCTTAGGAACCTTCATAAATTGACATTCAAGTCCAATAGTGTACCTAAGATCAGGCCTCATAATTATAAGATATATCAAGCTTCCCACAATTTTCGTGTACATAGTAGCATTTTCCAATGCTTCACCTGATATAGTATCCAACTTCAAATTCTAATCTAATGGCATAGAAATTAGCTTGCAACCAGCCATACCATACGTTTGCAGCATATTCAAGGCATATTGCCTTATCCATATACATGTTTTTGTATGTATGAACTCAATGCCCAAGAAGTAGCGCAGCACACCAAGATCTTTCATGTCAAATTACTGCATAAGAAGTTGCTTTACCTCTTTGATGCTTTCTTCATTATCACCACCTACAATCAAGTCATCAACATAGATAGCCACAAATGTGATGTCATCATCACCCTTCCTTGCATATAGTGAATGATCTGCATCACACATAGAAAATCCAATGGTGGTCAAGTAATCAGCAATCCTTGCATGCCATGCACGAGGAGCTTGCTTCAGCCCATAGAAATCCTTTTGCAACCTCCAAACATATTCTAGGTGCTTTGAATCTTCATATCCTTGTGGTTGGTCAATATATACTTCTTCTTGTAACTCATCATGTAGAAAAGCATTCTTCACATCCATTTAATGAAAAGTCCATCCTTTTGTTGTAGCTAATGCAACAAGTGTTCTGACAGTAGACATTTTAGCTACAAGGCTGAATGTTTTCTCGTAATCAATGCCATAATTTTGTGCATATCCTTTTCCTACCAATCATGCTTTGTACCTACTTATGCTACGATCAGCATTGTGCTTTTTCTTGTAAACCCACTTACAGCCTATGGGTTTCCTTCCCTATGGCAATGGGACCAGCTTCCATGTATTGTTCCCATAAAGTGCAGCCATCTCCTCATCCATAACTTTTTCCCAATCTGCATTTCCAATTGCATCTTCAAAACAAGAAGGTTCAGCATCTTGTATTACCTTTGTCATGTAGGCACAATGATGAGCCACATAGCTATCATACATCAATCGTTTCACGGAATTCCGCATCCTCCCAGATCTTCTTCTTCCTGGTTAACTACTCCTTGTATCATCTGCATGTGCCTTTCGTACTCGTGGAGTCTTCACAGAGGGCAATCCAAGCTCCTCATCAAGACTCTTTTATGAACCACTAGAATCTCCATCAACGTCTTCAAAACCTAGACATTTTTTACTACCAGCAGAAAGCTTTTCTTTACCTTTCTTGGATGTATTTGATGAATTTGGATGTTAAAGTAAAAGGAATCTAAAGTGGTTGAGTCCACTTGATAAAAAAAGGACAGAGAAGCCACAAATTTGGGATAGAAGTGGTTGGAGAATCAATCAATCATTAAAAGATAGGAGATTTGTTTTAGGTGAGCAAGATTCAAATTCAAATCTCGGCTCCAAAGATCACTATATGTGTATGTTGTTCACTGCCATATCTCTCAGTTTTCTTAGTTAGATTGTAGAGATGTTTTTTCAGATCTTGGTGCATCATTTTTAGTATTTAAGTTGGTAAATTTTTCTCCTTAAGTCTCCTACATACTCATAAAATTTCATTCCAATTGGGGTATTCAATCTTGAGATATGTTCATTTGAAGTTAACTATATCTCTTCATACTTTACTTCTCTATCAACACTCCATCAGAATATTCATTTTCTCAGAGCTTGTTCTCAGTGCATAGTTCATCACTTTCCATGCTTTAAAGCTTTATAGAATCAACATATTATCTAATATATTCCTACAAAATTTCATAAGCATTGCACCTTGAAATCTCGAGATATTGACATTTCTCTGTTCATGGTTCTGAGTACTACTACAACCCGTGAAAATCGGGATGGTGCTATAACTTGCTACACACTTTTCTCTTCATGTACTCCATCATTTTTTATGAAATCATTCATGATTGTTAGATTACTAAGTTAACAAGAGTTACCAAAAGGAATCAAGTCAATTGCTATTGTGGCCAAATAATTATTCAAAACACTTGACATGTGCATGAACAAAAATAACAAGTTTTTTGTTCTTGAATCTACTCCAACTTATCTGTTTTGATTCATATTTTTGAGAGTGATCTTCCGAGGTACATAGGGTGTCTAATACATCCTTTTGCAAGCGAAAAGTTCCCACTACATATCCGTGGAGTTTATTTGGTTGGTGTAGTGCAAAGGTTTTGCAACACCACTTCATCTGCTCCAAGTTCAAATCCATCTCTTCACAGTGGTATCAGAGCAAGGTTGGACAAGATGGCAGATGGATTTCCTTCATCAATTGACAAATTGGATAGAGGTAACTACTCAGCCTCATCATTAAGGATGGAAGTGTATCTTCAAGGCAGGAATTTATATGGTTATATATCTAGAGATGAAGTTATGCCAAGTTTCAGGAACAAAGGTCAACCTACACAAGAAGAGCAAGAAAGATTGAGCACATGGTGCTCCAAGGATGCACTTGCAAGGTCTTATCTCCTCAACTCTATCTCAAATTTTTTGTTGCCTCACATTAGAAGTTGTAAGTCATCGCAGGAAGTGTGGAATGCACTTGAAGCCTTATTTCTTCAAGTACAAAGGCTAGGAAGCATCAACTATGGCTGGAGTTCACAACTCTCAAGAAAGCTCCCAAACAAAATGTGACTGATTTTGTCACAAAGCTCAAGGACATAGGAGATCAGTTGGGAAGCATTGGAGAGGTAATAGAGGAAGAGCAAATTGTAAGGCAAGTCATCAATGGCTTGAAGGCAGATGACAGGTGGGAAGTATTCACCAGCGCTATGGATCTATACATGGATATGCATGTACCAAATTTTAATACACTCATAGGACAACGACTTACTCAAGAGGCCAAGCTTATCAAGAATGGAGAAAGCTCAAAAGGTAATCAATCTTTTGCCTTGTAGACTGATAAAGGAAGTTTCAAAGAAAACAAAGGAAGAGGAAAGAAAGTGGATGATGAAGTAGGTACACATCAAGCTAACTATGCAGGTAGAGGAAGACATGGTAGAGGTAGAGGAAGACATGGTAGAGGTAGAGGCAGAGCAGGACGACAAGGCAAGAGGAGATCCCAAGACTCTAATTCATGCTCTATTTGTGGATTAACTAATCATACAACTGAAAATTGCTTTAGGAATTCTAGGAATCAAAGAGGCAAAGGATACAATAGAGGAAGTTATGGCTACTCAAGAGGAAGAAGAGACTTCAACAATTACCATGGAAACCATAATTACAACCATTCAAACTATCAAGGAGGCAATAGAGGAAGAAGAGACTTCAATAACTACACAGAAGACTCAAATCAAGAGGAATCATTGATAATCATGAATATGGCCATGCCACAAGGTAAATCTGATGAGCATGTTTTCTATATAAATTCAAGTTTCTCAAATCATGTGGTAGGAAATGTGGCACTCCTATCAGATTTAGAAGATCCAAGGAACAAGCATGAGGTACAAATAGGAGATGATACAAGAAACCTTGTGGAGAAAATAGGAAATGTCAAGGCACCTGATGGAAACATCAACCTACTCAGTAAGGTACTCTATGTTCCTACCATTACAAAGAATTTGATAACTGTTGGGCAGATAGTAGAGAAAGGGTTGCAAGTCAGGTTCACCAGAGGAGGAGCATTTGTGGAGGATCCAAGCCAAGGATTTAGGAGAATTGCAACAGGTGAAAAGATAGGTAGATAGTTCACATTTGAATTACAAGACACTAGAAACATTTCTCTCTTTAACTATGGTAGTTAGACACTCATAGAATTGGAACTATGGCACAAAAGGTTAGCACATATTGGTGAAAGATCATTAAAGCAAATTTGCAGGGACCAAAGTGTACTTGGACTCCCTAGCTTGTCAAAACAACACATGATTTATAAGTGTAGTGCATGTCAATTTGGAAAGTCTCATAGGTTACCATTCATGAAGAAATGATACATGCATGGACATCTCTTGGATTTGGTTCATACAAATGTATGGGGACCTAGCAAGGATGCTTCAATATCTGGATCAAGTTATTATGTCTCCTTCATTGATGATTGCAGTAGATGGACTATATTATATTTTATGAAACACAAAGATGAAGTCTTTTCATGCTTCAAAAGATATTTGGCTCTATTAGAGAATCAAACAGGTAAGACACTAAAAAGGCTAAGGTCAGATGGAGGGGGAGAGTACTTCTCCCATGAATTTGACTCCTTTCTTCAAGAAAGAGGAATCAAAAGAGAGATCACTACAAGGTACACTCATGAGCAAAATGGAGTGGCAGAAAGAAGGAATAGGACGATTGTTGAAGTTGCAAGGTCTATGCTAAATGAGAAGCACTTACCTAATTACTTATGGGATGAGGCTATATCCACAACCACTTATTTGATTAACAAGTTACCTTCAAAATCACTTGATGGGGTGACACCACTTGGAATGGAAGAAGACCAAGCTTGGATCATTGTAAGATTTTTGGATGTATTGCTTATGCTCATGTTCCTTCACAGGTTAGAGGCAAGATGGATCCTAAAGCAGAAAGGTGTGTATTCATTGGATATGACAACAATCAAAAGGGCTACAGGTTATACAACCCAACAACCAAAGAATTCTTGGTGAGTAGAGATGTAGTATTTGATGAGAATAGTTCTTGGTATGAAGATTCATGTAGAAAGGTCAACTTACCTTATGATCTTGAAGAAGATTGTTCAAAACGTGTTAAGGATAATCCTTGTAAAGTTGAAGAGCAGGATACCTCAGAAGATGATGAAGCAACGCAGTATGAAAAACTCAAATGTGGAAATCTAAAGGTAAAGCAAAAGTGCAGGAACTTGGACAAGAGGCAGAATCATAACATCATGGACTAAGAAGGTCCATGAGGGAGAAAAGAAAACTAGAAAGGTATGGATTTGATACTTCTCTGGTCACTAAACATTCAATCTATCTAGCACAAGACATAAATCAAGAGGAACCCTCAACATTTGAAGAAGCAAAGAAAAAATCAGAAAGGAGACATGCAATGGAAGAAGAAATTGAAGCTCTTGAGGAGAATTACACTTGGGAGTTGGTTCCCAAGTCTCCATCAATGAAAGTGGTAGGCTCAAGGTGGATTTAAAAATTGAAGAAGAACTCAAATGGCTCCATTAATAGGTATAAGGCAAGGTTTGTGGCAAAAGGCTTTGCACAAACTCAAGGAATTGATTATGAGGAGACCTTCTCTCCTGTGGCAAAGATGGCTACAATTAGGGTTTTGCTTAATATTTCCTCTTCCAAGAATTGGAAGATACTTCAACTGGATGTAAAAAATGCATTTCTTAATGGATGGATAATAGAAGAGGTATATATGGCACAACCACTTAGTTTTGAGAATCACCTATATCCTGATTATGTGTGTAAACTTAATAAAGCTTTATATGGACTCAAATAAGCCCCAAGGGCTTGGAATCATAGGCTTGTCTCATTCTTGCAGGACAAAGGATTTCAACCTAGCAAGGCAAATCCATCACTATTCATAAAAAGGAGTAATTCTAAAGTCATCTTTTTGTGTGTGTATGTAGATGATATTATACTTACAGGAAATGATACATATGGCATGAAGAGAATCAAATAACAGAGGAGGGAAGAATTCAAGATAAGTGATTTGGGTTCACTTACCTACTTCCTAGGATTGGAAGTTGTCTACAAAGATCATGGTTTGTTTCTCACTCAAAGAAAGTACATTAAGGACATGTTGGCGAAATTCAAGATGCAAGATTGCAGGATTGCAGGTACTCCAATAGAGGTTAATCATAAATTGACCTCACATGAAGGTGAACTCATAGAAGGTGTGACAGATTATCAAAGCCTTGTGGGTGGTTTGAACTATGCCACATTGACAAGGGTTGATATATGTTATAGTGTGAGTGTGCTAAGTCAATTTATGCATGCACCCAGGAAACCTCACATGGAGGCTGCCAAAAGGATACTCAGATATCTCAAAGGGACCATGGATGAAGGGTTATATTACCCCTATGTATCTGATTTAAGTTTGAAATTGTTCTTTGATGCAGATTGGGTTGGCTCCAAGGAAGACAGAACGAGCACCTCAGGATATCTTACCTTTGCAGGATCAAAACTTGTCTCATGGTGATCCAAGAAGCAACCCAAAGTTGCTCTCTCTTCTACTGAGGCTGAATATAGAGGTCTTGCTATAGCTAATCAAGAAGCAATGTGGATGAAGACACTATTCACAGACCTTGGTTTGGAGATTGGAACTCCAAGTATCTTTGGTGACAATATGAGCTCTGTTCACTTGGCTGCCAATCCACTTTTTCATGCAAGGACTAAACATATTGAAGTACATTATCACTATGTAAGAGAGAAGATTTTCAGCAAGGAAATTCACTTAACTTATGTGTCCACTCATCAACAATGTGCAAATATTCTAACCAAAGCATTGGATGGTACAAATCTTTGCAAATCCAAGGCAAGTCGACTATATCTCTTCATGCTTTACTTCTGTGTGAGCACTCCATCACAATAGTCAACTTCTCAGAGCTTGTTCTCAGTGTGTAGTTCTTCATTTTCCATGATTTAAAGCTTGATAGAATCAGCATACTGTCTAGTATATGTTTACAAAATTTCATAAGCATTGTCTTGGAATCTTGTGATATTAACATTTCTCTACTCATGGGTCTGAGTACTGCTACAACCCGTGAAAATCAAGATGGTGCTATAACTTGCTAAACACTTTTCTCTTCATGTAGTCCATCATTTTTTATACAGTCACTCATGTTTGTTAGCTTACTAAGTTAGTAAGGGTTCCCCAAAAGGAATCAGGTCAATTGCTACAATGGCCAGAGAATTGTTCAAAACATTGGATAGGTGTATGAACAAAAATAACAAGTTTTTCTTGAATCTACTCCAACTTATCTATTTTGATTCATCTTTTTGAGGGTGATCTTCCAAGGTACATAGGGTGTCTAATACATCCTTTGGCAAGCTAAAAGGGCCCACTACATATCTCTAGAATTTATTTGGATGGTGTAGTGCAAAGTTTTTGCAGCACCACTTCATCTTCTCCAAGTTCAAATCCATCTCTTCACAACAACTCCATTCTATTGAGGTGTATACGGCACTGTATACTGATGTTTTATCCCACATTCAACTAAAAAAGCATTAAAGTTAGAAGACACATATCCCCCCCCAATCAAAACGAAGGGTGCCCATTTTACATGCTAGCAGATTTTCAGCCAAAACCGAAACTGATTGAAGCACATGAACACTTAGGACTTTTCTTTCAATGGATATACCCATGCATGCTTGGAAAAAGCATCAATGCAAGTCACGAAGTAAAGATAGTTTCCAAAAGAGGATGTGTGCATAGGATCACAGACATCAATGGGACCAAGCTGCAATTTTTGAGTTGCTTGAACTGAACCATCTTTTGGAAAGGAGGAATGCTACATTTTGCCCAAAATACAACGTTCACAGACATGTTTTTGGGGTGCCTCAAGTTTGGGCAAAGAGGACACCATTTCAGATTTCTACAAGCGTAGCAAACTAGCAAAATTAGATGACCAAAGCATGCATGCCAAAGCTTTGCATCTAACATAGCCTCAGAATCATGTACTGCACATGCCAAATCATTCGCAGATCTTTCATAGTCTATGAGCTTATACATCCCACGACATAAAATGCTAGAAGCAATAATCATGTTGCCATTTGATAGATCATGAACTGTACATTTGTCATCAACAAATTTCACAACCAAGCCAATCTTGGCTAATGAAAAAATTGATAACATATTTTTGTTGATCCTTGGCACAAATAAAGCATCCGACAAAGTGAAAGAACTACCATCAACAATAGTCAGAATGATCTTACCAACTCCCATGATAGGATAAGAGGAGGTATTGGTGCATGTGATAGTATTCCCTGTAGGGGTAGGCTCAAGTAAAGTGAAGAAACTATGCTGCAAGGTAATATGTTTGGTTGCCCCACTATCAAAATACCAAACATCTGAGTCTACTACAGACATACACTGGTCATGAGAAGATGGGTCAAAACTGCAAACAGTAGTAAACACCCATTCTTCATTTTGTAGAAGATTAGCAGACTCTATTTTCAGTGTAGAGGCCTCTACAACAACCATTCCAACCTCTTTTTTCTTTGCCTCTTTTGCAACCAGTTTTGGATAGTTCTTTATGATATGATCGTTTCCTTTACAATACTTGCAAAAAATTTCTACTTTTTTGATTTCTTCTCATCTTTGTCTTCCTTCTTTGAATGTGCAACATTTGTAGATTTTTCCTTGCTAGTAGATGAGGTCCATTTAGGTTTTCCCTTTGAACTAGCCAGGAAAGCTTGATCTGCAACACACATAATGGACTTTGGATAGTTCTTTATGATATGATTGTTTCCTTTACAATACTTGCAAACAATTTCTAATTTTTTGATTTATTAAACATCTTTGTCTTCCTTCTTCGAATGTGCAACATTTGTAGATTTTTGCTTGCTAGTAGATGAGGTCCATTTACCTTGTAACTAGCAAGGAAAGCTTGATCTGCAACACACATAATGGACCTATTCTGCTTGGACTGATATTCTTGCAACAGAACAAAAGGCATTTAGATTTCCTTTCATCATCAAAGAAAGAGTAGAACCAAAACTCATATGAATCAAGAAGACCGTTCAAAATGGTATGTACAAGTGAGCTATCTGGTATAACTTCATCAATAGAAATCATTTGTTCCTTCAAGTGTCAGAAAACTATCCATAGAATCACCTTGATTCATATGTTCACTCTCCAACTGTTTTCGGAGATAAGCAACATGAGCCTCATTCATTGCTTGGTACAATGCGGTAAGTGTATCCCAAGCATCCTTAGCTGTTCTGCAAGAGTGAATGTGAGGAATAATGACACGTTTGATAGACAAGGCTATCAATGCATGTGCCTGAGCATCTCTGCTATCCCAACAATAAGTGCAACAAAAACTACAACACGAATAGGAATCTAAAGAATATCAACATCTTCAACACCATCTGCATTAGCTTCAATACCTGTATTTGCAGGTATAATAGGATGTTTTTCAACACTTTGGACAATTTTCCACAGTCCTTTTGCAACCAATACATGTTGCATCATATAAGCTTACAATGGGTAATTGGTACCATCCAACTTATCCTCAACAGCCAACATACAGAATACATTACTACTTTTAGCCATGGCCACTGACCAAAATACCCTAATGCCGAAAAATGATTGTATCTGAAAATGTTGAAGAGAACTACTTGACGAGTTCTGCTAGACCTATAGCAAACTTCAAGATGCTTATATTCGCGAACCAAAACTTGCATATATCTTCCTAGCAAAGCTATTTTGATCTTCTAATCACCCTGAATATACTCACCAAATTTCATGTGATTGTAAGACTATGATTGAAGGGGTGTTGATGATGCCCTAAATGAAGCAACCACCTGCTCTGATACCAATTGTTGGAGTTAGACGTCTATAGAAGCACACAAACAACACAAGGAAGAAGAAGAAGAAGCTTGGAGCACAACACACAATATTGAATGTATTACCACTAGAATGTACAAAGATAAGTAACCTGTTAGGGCTATAGGCGTAAATACAAGTCGGAAAAAAAAACCTCCTAAAGAGGGAAAAAAGTGCCACGGTGGTCCTAGTGTGCTCACACACATCACTAGCTAAATATATCAACACTTCATACTTTTCCTACTTTGTAATGATGTCAAAGGTTCAGGTTTCCCAAGCAACTCAATGGTGGGCATCAAATTTGTGATGATAAGTCCTTGTTTTATTCTTTGAGTTTCTACCTATTGTTGAATCTTCTTAAAAACATAAGCTTTGTGGAGCAACTCAATGCTTGGCATCGAGCTTCAGCGTAAAGTTGATGCCTAGCATCGGTTCCATCATAAAAGTATTTTTCTTCATATCTATGTTCAAGGGGGTATTTCAGGTGCTGAAAAAGTGGCCAAAAATACACCAATTTTATGTTTGGCATCGAATTCTTGCTGCAAGCCGATGCTAGGTTGAAAAGTTTCAAAATTGGATAGCTGCTTTTACTAAAGTAGGGAGCATTTCCTATTTTGGCATAACTTGGAAAGATCTTGTGAATGCCATAACTTGGTGTGTAGTGCAACGTTTTTTGGAAGTAATAGCTTCTTGGAAAGATCTTCTCTTCTATTTTCATCTATTGGAAGGTCTTAGAAAAATAATATTTGTGCTAAGACAAATAAACAAAAGATTGAAGGTATGTTATTTCAGTGACTAGAAATTTTTGAAGAAGTAAAGTTCTCAGTTTTGGCTATTATTCCTCAAAGTTTGGAGAAGCATCGAGTTAACGGTGACCATAGAGCTTGTCTAGTGTCACATTACTTCATTTCTTGTGATGTTTCATACATCAAAAAATACTAATAAGGTTCTTCTTATTATAGTAGAGGGATAGAGAACGTCCTTTATATTGGTAAGCTATGGCAAAAGGAAGACCCAATTCCCAGCCAGTGGACATCAATAGCCTACCCATCTCAGAACCTCCCACTAAAAGGACAATATAATAAAGGCAATTGTGAGTAATTCCAATTCAAGATACCCCTATAAGTGAAATAAAAAATATTAACCCCCACTTCCATTAGTTCCATGAATTAGGTGGACCCCCTGGCAATGCCACCCACATCCGGGAATCAAAGTGCAAATTTAACAATGTCTAGGGCAAATACCATTTTTCACACATGAGTTCAAGTAGCTCGAGAGCACACTAGGGCTTCAATCTATTTGGCAGAGAGCTGGAGTGGCAGAGTATTTAAATGAACCTCTACCAAAGCTAGATTTTATAAGATGTTACTATCTGATCTTTAATTTACAACCAAGCAACATGAAGGATGTACTGGAAACTTTTATCATTCCCTCCTTGATGTGTAACAATGAGATGAAGAAGTTCAAGCTTACATTGAAACCAGTAGGAGAGGCCCTCAACATGCAAGGTATTCTAAAAAAAGGGGCCTTGAGTACCAGACAACATGAAGAAAAAGAATATTACGAATCTCAAGGATTTGGAGGCAATGACACCAAACATTTTAGTACCACTTAGAATGTGCATCTAGCATTTTGCCTTCTCGAGACAAGATCACTTTACTCAACCTAATATGTGAATATGGTTTAGTCTCTTCTTGGCTAAAACCTTAGTTTGAACCATCAACCTCCCTATCTAGATAATCAAGCAACTATATGCAGCAAGTGGATGATGGTTTTGCAAGCCTATACTAAATGGGTGTTGCAGCATTACACATATTATTTACAAATGCTTCTCATTTGATGTACCAATCAACAATTCAAAAGTTAGAAATCCTCTACAACATAGCCAAAGTGGATGAGAGGAACCATACAATGTGTAGAACCATGAGGTGCACTCTAGATATTTCACCCATAGGGGAACAACTAGTGCAACCCTTCATGATCTACCTCTCATGATGCAACACCAATCAAGCATCTTCTACACAACCAAATACCCCACCTCTACCCCTTAAGATTCACTTCAAAGTACCTATCAACTCCAATGGATTAGGTACTTTTGACTTTGATCAATGTTTTCAGAATGTTGCTTTGGCAGATGCAAACATAGAATAAAAATAAAAGTTGAGACAAAAGGACAGAGAACTAGTCAAGTAGTGTTGGTACAATTAGCAAGCCTAAGTTCTTTGCTTATGATATAGGACTACACATCCACTTATTACCTCAAAAGAGAGAACCACATATGAACTCATGCCTTTCAATTTAAGCAATAGTTACCTTGGATAAATGTAAAAGTCCAAAAAAAGACAAGATCTCGTGGATTTAGGAGATTCAAGCCATTACTCATTTGTTAGAGGAATCAAATCAATTATGTCCCTCAAGTGTAGGTTCACTTTTAGGTGAGGGAAATTTCAAATTCAAACTCAAACTATGAGTATAAATAGAAATGTTTTAGTCATGGTATAAGGGAGTCCTTCTGAGAGCCATTGAGCTACTTCAGTGAGCATAGATTGAGCTCACTTCATGGATGGGTACTCCACTACACTTACCTTGTATCATATGTTCAAGAGCATTTACATTTTGATACATTTCTTCAAGCACATTTCTATCTACTATCTGCTATTGCATCTTCATCATTATAGTGAACTTGTCGAATTGATTTCTCAAGGTGTAATCACTCTTTTTCTATACTTTAACTTGGAATAGTTAGTAGAGTGTGTAGTATTCATATATCCAGTTTCATAAAATTTGGTTCAGCAAATCTCGAGATATGAAGTAAGGAAGGTGATTGTGTCTACACATGTTCTAGATCCTGAAAAGTCAAAATGACCCCCTTGACTTGCTAGATTCATTTCTTAGTGTATGGTGCGGCTAAATTCATGAAATAACTTGATTTGGATAGGTTGGTCAATTCATATGAGGTTGTGAGCTTTGAGTATAATATTGAGACCTTCTATGCCCAAAATAGAAGGTTCTTCTCATTTCATGCATATGCAAGTTATCTATTTTGATGCAAACAATCAAGAGTTATGCGTCAAACGACTTGGTGGATCTAAATGCATCATTGTAAAGCTAAAGAAGCCTATCAAGCATCCTTGAAGTTAGATTGGAAGGTTTAGACTAGGTTTTGTGTAGCACCAGCTCATCTCTGGAACCTATCTCTCCATCTCCTCACAGTGGTAACTCAGTAATAACAAATCAACATGGGAGATGGATTTCCTTTATCCATAAATAAATTGGATCAAGGTAACTACTCAACTTGGTCACTCAGAATTGAAGCTTATCTTCAAGGGAGAAACCTCTATGGTTGTATATCTGGAGATGAGATGATGTCAATCCTCAGAAGCAAGGAACAACCAACACAAGAAGAACAAGAAAGGTTAATGACATGGTGCTCAAAGGATGCTCTAGCAAGGTCATACATTCTCAAATAAATCTTTGATTTTTTACTTCCACACATAAGGAGTTGCAAAACTTCACAAGAAACTTGGAATGCTCTTGAAGCATTCTTCTCATCAAGTACTAAGGCAAGGAAGAATTTGTTGGAACATCAAGCTTACACTATGCTTGAGGTGGATTTCATCTACATCAAAAAGTTATCATTTGGATTACATCAAAAAATATATATTGGAGAGTTCTTTTACTTATGCTAATTTATTGTATTTTTTTAAAATATTTTGTATGGATAATTTACCATTATAAAATCCTAGAGCTTTACAAATGTAAAATGAAACAGGATTGCTCAATTTCCACAAATTTGAGGTGGTTGAGCTTGGCAATCAATGAATGAATCAATCACCTAAAAGTAGATCAAATTAGATCTTCACTTTTTCCTAGATTGTAGGAAAGTGAATTGATTTTCTTCAACAAGTAATTTTGCCTTCATTTTAATTCAAAACCCACTTGTAGAAGTCATGGAGCACTTCAATAGTCCATGTAAAGACTTAAAATCACTTGTACATTACATGGAAGCAATATACTTACACTTGTGGCCATCATTGTCTTGCTACTTCACTTCTCTCCATCATCTTCTTCAACAATAGTAAACTTGTGGAGGCTACTGCTCTCTCTAAAGAGGCCTAAATTAGATGAATGAGAATTCATTAGAAAGATATTAGTGTCTAATTTACATGCACCACTTTTGAAAGCATTTGGTTTTGTAAATTCGTAAAAATCTTAGTTTTTCTGTCTCAGGGTCTATCTCTATGCAACCTTGAAAAATAGGAGGTACCACTGTTGAGTGTAAATCTTATTCCAAAATAATATTTTTCTTACTTCTTGTACTCTTGTGCATTATATACACTCAACCCTATGTTTATCATTCCTACAAAATGATTTTTTCTAATTGTAATCATGTTGGCTGCTATGAGGATTTGAAGTTGATTGTTTCATACAAAGATAGTAAGTTTTTTGAGCTACTCAATGTGCAAACCTATCTATTTTCTATCGACTCTTTCTCCTTGATGCTCCAAAGCACATAGTGGATTTTATTGCACGTATCACATTCCTATAAGGTCTATTTGAGTCTGCATAAGCTCAAGGGCTCGTCCTATGTTGGTTGGTTGAACCAAACTTCATCACTTCACAACTCACTTTTCTACCTCCTACAAGCTTCTCCAAGTTTTTTCAGTGGTATCAAAGCTATATCAAGATGGGTGAAGGCTTTCCATCAATGATTGAGAAGCTTGATCGATACAACTATGCGGCTTGGCAA